>BGZK01003474.1:0-24663 GCA_005406025.1 Eumeta japonica
TATAAATGGTCTAAAACTATTTACAAATGTTTTCGTGTTAAATGGTCAAACCATACCAATATATTCCATAGTTTTTGTTGATGCTTGTATGAAGAAAAATTGTTTTATTTTATATGTATATTCAGATTAAAAGTAGAAAACTCAATCTTTATTTATGCAAATGCACTTCATTAAAATGTTCTTTCATCATTTTGACCAACCAGACAACAGTCAAAGTTTAAATTTGGGAAATCTTTTTGTAAAATCCTCTTGCTAAAGTGAATTCACATTTCAGAAACAATCATTGTTTTATCTTTTTTAACAGAATTACATGCCTAAATGTGTATACATTGTCTTCAAAGAATATAAATAGAAAAATTACAGCAATTATTAAAATAATTTGTAGTCAACTAAAAATCTTGTGATCTTTTAAAGGACAGTATTGTTTATCAGGACACTCTTATAAATGTAAAATTATGTTTCCAACTGCTAAATAGATGTGTTGTACCTTAAAGCATATAAGATTCCAAATTAGATATTTGTTGAGGATCAAGAAATAAAATAAGTTTTAGTATAAAAATGTCTTTATTTGATTCAAATATATGTTAACATCAAAACATTGTGAAAAAATAGATTTAATAAATCTAAATAAATGAAGAGTTAGCTCTGAAGGTAACCTGGTAATTTCATCCTCATAAACACCCATGTTGTGAAAAATGAAACCAATATACAAATAAAGCTACAGATATCAAAAGAATTCTGTTAAGTTTCGTGTGGAAGGATTATGTAGTACGATCTAATATAATGAAGCCTAACCCTCCAAGGGAAAAAGGAAACTGGATGCCAGCCCTTCCATGATATACTGGCCATTAACACGGTTTGGCATGAAAGCGACAGGCCTGCTGTGACCGTGTTCATCTGTTGTCGACCCTACACTGGGAGGTTCAACGATCACATCGTATATTATACCTGTAAAATATATATTAAATTACTTATCTAAATCCACAACGAAGTATTTGAATGTTTCAGAAATAAGAATGCCATAACCTCCAGTAACAAGAAGAGTGACAAAAGAACTAAAGAAAACGTTGTCATAGCTGATGGCGCTTGGAGCCATGACGGCACAATTTTAATATTAGGTATTTCTAAAACTGTAAACGGTACAGAAAATAAAGCTTCCATTTTAATTTGATATATATTGCAGTCGATCGACAATTAGTGACAGACTTTGTAACATATATAGGGACCACGAAATACATATGCTAAGGATTACTATGAACCACAGACAATATACGACGTAGTTAAGAGCTATGAACTCACAAGAACATGCAATTAATAAAAGGGTTTTGATCATAAACACCAATACTGTAGCAATTGATGCCTGTATCGCATAAATAAACCTCTTTAAAACACCCATTATGGCAGTAGCATGACATCATTTCTACGTAAATGTAGTAGGAAATGTAATTATTTTATAAAATATTAAAGTTATTATGAATTCTTAAATTAATTTAATTTGACAATTTCTAAAGAAAATATTATCAGCCTATTTCATTTTCAATTCTTTTCGAATAAAATTTTAGATAAATAAGAGTTTTAGTTCATAACGTCATTTTATTTGAAAAATGGCGTTTATTTATACTACTTTCAGCAGTATTGCTGACATAGCAACATGAATGAATACAACAAGATTATACTAAACATTACTGTAATTACTTTAATCTAAATACAGCAGAGACATTTTAATAAGTAGCTCTAACACAAAAATAATATAATGTCAGTTTACTAAAATGTAATAAATCTGTATCAAATGAAAATTTATGAATTTAAATAACAGTATTTAATACTGAAACTGACTTTTAAAATAATAGAAAATAAATTATAGAAATAGTAAAAACAATTATACTGAATTTATCTACTATCATTCTACAAATTTTTATCAAATTTTGATTTGGAACGTATGTATCGTTGTACAAAATCGAAATTTAAAAAGCGACCAATCCTGTTATAGATTTAAGTTATATGTTCTAATTGTATTGGCTGATGAATATAAAATTTTATAGAGAAACAAATTAAGAAAGTGTGTTGTCTTATTATTGTTCTATTAAACCAAAGTGGCACCAAAATTGTTTTATTATCTGTCAATGTCAAATTCCCAATATCCCCATTTCATTTTAGGCCATAGGGAATTGTCGTGTATGTAGGAGGTACCGTTTAAACAGCTGTTTTATTTAACAAATATATTTTAAAACTCCGATTATGAATTGAAAGTGATAGGAACAGATCGATTTTGTGTAAAACAGTTTTTGAGTAGTTATGCAATATGATGATTATGTATTGATACGTATTCAAAAATGAACTGGACTGTGTATTTAGAATTGGTAATAAGATGAAGGGGTGGACTATGCGTTATACACGTCATTGTTGACCGTCTCTGTGTTGTCTAGGTAAGGATTATACCTTTTAAAGAAACAGTGCTCATTTTTGTCTCACTGTTATGCATTAACTTGGTCATGTTTATTTTCTTTGAACCGTAGTTGTATTCTCTTCATACCGTGGTGTCCGAAGCTCTGCAGGCTGATTTTTTACACCAATGCTACAATAGTTGCAAATGATCTCCACAATATTAATGAAAACAGCAGCAGCAATGTTCATGATGCACCAGTTACAGTGTCAGACCAGGAGAAAGTGGATGGAAACGAAAATGTGGAAAAATCAATCTTGGAAGATAAAGAGATGATGTTCACAGAAACATTGTCTTTGAATTCAGTGACAACTGATGGGTAAGTTTTATGTATATATAAATAAATATGTTATCATAAATAGTATCTATATATAATAATAATAAATAATATGTCCTAAATAAATTATTGATTCTTTATTTTTATTGACGGTACAAATGCTAAATAGCTCTTTAAAAAAAATATTAAACTAAGTACCCACATGCAAGTTTAAATTATTTTACAATTGTACCTAAATTGCTTAAGTATTTTGTTTAATTATTGTTTTTTATTATGATACAAAATTGTGATTTTATTATTTATATATTGGCGATATATATTTATGCTATTAGCCTGAATATTATAATTAAAACAGGTACAAAATATGTGCACTAAACTAATTTCATTTGTTCATTGCATAAAATATGCTTTCACTGGTTTAGGTATTTATTTGATAAATGGAATTTTTCATTACGATTAGTATAAATATTTTAAACTAATGCTCATCAAATTGCCCAATGCCATTCTCGAAATTTATTATGAAAGTCATTACATTTCTAATTGTATTAAAGAATTAATACAATTAGAAATGACTTTAAATTTGTAAGTTGCAACAATTTCTTAAGATGGTAATGATTACGATATCTTCTATTAGAAAACTTCTCATTTTGGTTTTGTTCGTAATAGAAAACTAATGTGGTTTGGGAAAGATCAAAGTCCTTCAATCTGAAATAAAAATGTTATATGATCTAACCTAAAAATCTGACTTACTCCCTAGACCAGAAGCTGGGTACGTCTATGTGTGGGGTGTATATTATACAGGTGTATTGTAGTGATAAAAATCTAAGGCCTTATACAGAATACCAAATAATAATATAAATAGAATATAAATACATTATTTTGCTTCAACTCTCACCATTAAAATAACTTACTCTCTGTTTCTTACTGATGTCAGCTACAATAGCAAAAGTATTCTTAATAATCTTAACATGTGTCTACATTGATTAGTTTGTTCTTTTTTGTAATGGTGAGGCGTATTCTCTATCATCTTGATATTGTAATTAAACTAGCTGAACTTTGCCAGTTGTATTACGGCCATTATTTGTTATCATCTAAACAATTTTGCATGCCAGTTTTACAGAATTTCAATCTATGTATTTAGTATCAGTGAACAACACCATCTATTAAAAATTGTTTAAATGAGGTTCTCTTTCTAGAAAGATGTTGAACATAACCCATAAATGTTAACTTGTTCAATCAAATTGTATTTAAATATGTAAATGACACACAGATCAGGATTAATTTTTGTGTATATGAGATAATAATATAAAACAAAATAAGATCATAACAATTGACATGAAATGTAAATTGGTAAATAAGTAATCTATGGGTTAATAATCTTTAAGAAAGGAAAGACAAGAGTTAAATGATTTATGTTGCTAAGATTATATGATAAAGAGACAATTGGGAAATATGATTCTAAATTGTAAAATAATCACAAATATTAAAATGGGTCATAGGTTTAGAATATGTGATTTTTTGGACCATATTTTCAACTTAGAGGCCTAGACAAAAGGGAGGGCATATAATATCAGAATGACATCTACTAGGAGTTGTTATCATTCATTATAACTAAATATTATTTCCACTACCAACATTTCATATCATTAGATATCACATTAGATCTGAATTGGGAATTTGAAAAAAGAAATATATTTATTTTTATGTATTTTAAAACTTAATTATTAATTTTATTGATATGTTATTAGAAAACGAAAAACAATTTTTTCAATTAATATAAGCGATTAAAATTGATAAAATTTAAAAATCACATGACTGTGAACGCGCCACGATTGGCCACCATACTTGTGGCGTCATAATGTTATAGCAATTCCATAACAGTGCAGGCGTTTACAGCTATTATAAGTAACTAATGGCAATATGAATATGAAATACTTACATCAAAGTGATCTTCACAACAAAAGTTCGATTTTGTTTTAGGATTATCTCGAGCACTGCTTGAAACCATTTTTCGGCGTTTCGTCTTGAGGAACATTTAAAAACATTTTTCCGGAGTTGTCTTTTGTAGTATTTGTACATAATGGTACAAAACAAGAGCGGTAACTTTGAGATTTGACATTTTTATATATTTTGAGTATTTAACAATGACAGAATAAAATAAATCAAAACTCAAAAGCACTACACTTATTATCTCCGTATACTACTACGGTGACAAACTAACATTATGACGTCACACGCATCGGTTTGTTCGGGAGTTGTCGGCGCGTCTTCGGTACTGGATTCAAAAATTAATTTTTATTTTGATATAGCGTTTTAATTATTGCAGAAAAAAAAATTAAAATTGTTTTGTTATAAAACTTATATATGATCTTTCCATTTTCAAAAAATTTTTTCAAAACCTAATTGGGACACTCAACATAAAACAGATCAAAGAAGAATATATTACATTTACTTAGAAAAGTGCATATCTGTAATAAAATGTTTTGTGATTCATTTGGCCAAAATTTTTCTGATTAATGCTTTTTCATTTAATCAATAGGGTATTTATGTTTTGTTTGGGTTATCTGCAATAAATCTGCATGTTGGAAAGGATTTCCTATTATGTTTATGTATATGGATATCAAATGTTTGAAGGCCATTTCTATGATTTGATAATGAAGAGACATATGATGAAATATTGCAATGAAATGGACGTACATTTTTTATTGAATTAATTATTGTAATTGTTTTTGTGTACTATGGTCCAATCAGTTTTAATTTTTTTAGAATGGAAAATTATTATACTTCCATGTAGACATTTTATGTAAATTTCATATGATATTTGTCTGCATTTGGTGTGTCATAATGAATTGGAGATAGGTTAATGAATTAACCTTTAAATTTTTTTGCACTATAATTTCCAGATTGAAAATAAAGGTGCAATTTTATTATTTAATTTCTCATTTTATTTGTTATTCTCTGTGTGTTGATAATTACATATTACTTATTTCTTCAATCATGTAGCAATATTTCACATTGAACGTAGCAGTGAAATACTGCTACATTCAATAGAAATTCATTTCGGGGGATTAAATTTAATTATTAGTTAATTCTATACTAATAAAAAAATATATCCTATTATTTTCACTTAAAATTCAGAACTAAAATATTTTTGAAAGTCAAACTTGACAGTGTTCGATTATAATTGTTGTTTTTGGTTTTATTTGTACATCTTAGCAAGAATCATATTGTATGCTACATAGAGACTTTAAGAGACATTAGAATATGGTTTTAATAATTCTAAGAAGATCCCATTGCTTGTTTAGTCATTTCTTCAACAATATTTGATTATCAGAACCCCAACAAGTCACAAAGTGTTAATTTAATTGCCTTTGCTTATCACAGCTGTTCATATATCTTACTGCTTGTGTTTCTGAGAATTTATTGGAATTGAAATGTAACACTTTGTAATGGTTGCATGAGAAATAATAAATAAAAGCAAATAGGATGTTTACTGACGTCATCCACATCTGTTGTTATGCTGTTAATATTCTGAGTCAGATCTAGTATGGTCATGTATAGATTTAATCTGATTTTCTCGTCAAATTAATCTATCAATTGTGTTACGAAATTAGAATCAGTATTTATAAATTAGTTGTTGTGAACTGATTTATAAATATTAGTATAATTTAAATTTTGTTTCTTTAATATCAAAATAAGCTTTAATAATCCTTACATTATTTCTTTTGTATAATATTTTATTTGAACAGGAATGTATTACACCTTGTGCGTATTTTAAAAATTCTTAAGAAATATGTTTTGAATAATCAAAAATTCAATTTCATGTAACTTAAGAAATCTGTACATACTACAATATTATGTAAATCTGTATATTTTGTAATGCACAATTGTTTCTACATGCATAATTCATTAAAGTTCATAATTTACATTAAGGATTTTTTCCATTTCCAAAAAAAATAGAAAGTACTTTTATCTCTTTATATCAAAAAATGTAAGTAATATCATTCACTATAGCTGCAATGGTTAAAATCATTGCCGTTAAACCAGAAAGTATCCGCTTGGAGTTCTGAACACAACTGCTGAAGTCCCCAATGAAAATCAAATTGAAAATGCATACATCAGAGAGCACCTTTAGCCATCGGTCACAAATGTCACGTTATCGTTGACGACTGTTTTTAACATTCTCGAACCTGCTTTGGGCAAATGTGGCGAGTTTAAATTTCAATGCGCTTAATCCGAGAAAGATTATTGGAAAGTGTTCCTGAACAGTGGGAGAAACCTGACACTTGTAATAAAAATGAGCTCTACACTATAGTCTCCAGCATTCCTAGTGAAAGCTAATAACATTTAAACCATTAGAAAAACTAAACCTCTTGTAAAATTACATATTTTTATTTCCTTTGCACAGAACAGAGATTTTTGCAGAGTTACTGATATGGTGTTGGTCATAATCAATTAAGGTGTCTGTTGTATCAATTTCTTATTGAGAAATCCTTGGGCAGGGACCTTAAATCTGATATTGTATTGGCATTGGTTGTGAAAGGCTAATCCTTGATGGTTACCATTGTTTTGTCAAAAAATAATCCATTATTGTATCTTCATTAGGATTTCTTTATATATTTCATTATATCCAATCCTATTAATATTATAAATGTGTAAGTTTGTATGTTGGGATGTTTGTTACTCAATCACGCTTAAATGGCTGAACAGAATTATCGGAAACTGTACAGTAATATAGTTTATACATTAGAATAAAATATAGGTTATAATTTATGAAATTGCTAACGTTTGCTCGCGACTTTGCATGCGTGATCGTAGAATGAGTTCTTTACTGATGCCGATGGCTTACTGGTAACAACAGTGTTTAAGAGAGATTAAAATTCAATATCGGTACGGGATCAGGATCAAGAGCGTAAGCAAGATCGTTTCATAACAAAAACATTTACGGCGTAAGGTGTATTTTCGATGTAAGAATATTTTTTCTGTTATGGAATCTAAAACAGGACCGAGATTGGCATCGTGGGTAATAATGTCATTAATAAACAATGATATAAAAGATTGATAGAATTCACTGTAGATCCACGCGGGCGGAGTAGCGGGTGGATTATATATATTTGATAAGTCTAGATCGAGACCAGAATCGTAATCAAAAGCGAAGCCAGGACTGAAATTGAAAGAGGAACGACATGGGGATCATGGCTGACAGCGTGATCGGTCGATATAAACAAGAGAGTTCATTCGTAGTCCACGCAAGCCGCAGGCAAAGTTAGTCGCTTGTATTACAAAAGGAACACACGTATCATGTCCTAAATCTCAGGTTGATCCATCTAGGAAAAATGTTGATGTTATCTAATGAAACAAATGGTATATGATATATTCATTTTGTTGCCTTATACCCTTGCTTGTATTCTGAGATATGACTTTGGCACTGGTAAAGGGCATATCCAGGCTGATATTTAAAACCATTAACTATGATATTGTAGCTTATTGCAACCATGCTATTAATAATGATACGGTTATCTTAAAAAAACGTGTGAAATAGGAGGAGACTTGTTCTTATGCGTCTATCCAATTACAACATTAGTAAGTTACAACACTGTGTAGTGATCGTTTATAGACTCCACTACATAGTATGATCCCTTATGCATTCAGTTTATGGAAAATTTTGTTTGGGTGACCGTTCTAATTATGCTTGTGGTCGAGGTCGAGAAAATATAACAACAAAATGAAACGATTAACATTCATGTACTAAAATTTTCGGAGGGTTTTGGACCTTCAAACACTCCCTCTGTCATTCTCACTACGCCCTTTTGCAGTTACCATTTTCACTAATACTACATCGGTCTAATAGGTATGTCAAAGTATCTACTTCTACAATTAGTTCTTTTTTAATATAATTCTTATTTTACGGCACTCATTACAAACATTAAATAGTTTACAGTCGCAATCTACACCATAAAAGTGGACAAATGTTTTTTTTACCGTCCACATGATACCGACATATCGATAACGATTTAACTAAACACAGATAAAAGTTTTGGAGCTTAATACACACCGATCCGTTACCGATATATCGGTGGTAAATAGTCACTACCGATATCGATAACGGATCGGGATATAGGTATAAATGCGTTATTCTTTTTTGCGCAGAAGGTAGGTGAAATCTCCGGAAGGACGAACAATATGAGATTCTTACTCACTAAAACACCTCGGACCTTAGTTTTAAGTCGAAAGAAAGATTTCCAACGTAACCGTGTTGCGCTCGATGAGTTTCTAGGCGACTGCCAAAGGACGCCTCGAGAAGACCAGGACTTCTGTTTAGATTATCGACGGGGACTGCGAGGGTGTACAGGGCCATCCAGGTATTTGGGTCCGGTTATGCTAGTCTGATAAACGAGGCCTGTACGCCGAGAGATCGGCGGCAATACAACTGCGTCCACTGCAGATCAATTCTGTAGTAGTGTCGATAGAACAACGGTATATTAGTCCTGTAATCTATGATGCCGTGTGAAAAATTGCAGATATCGTCCATACGTTTCACTTGTTCCGATATCGGTATATCGGTGTCGGTGTGGATATTCCGGTATCTTGCCGAAAAAAAATGCTTGACGAGAAGTTTAACAGAAACCGAAAGCTATTTCCTGCAGTCGAGTCAAGGTCTTTACGTTAAACATGATATACGTGCTGTTTTTTTTTATACTCTTCAGCTGACGTAATTCATTTTTTGGGTACACAAATGTTAGGTATTTTATTACATTGATAAGTTGACATATAATGAGGATGTCATTTTTTTTCTGTTACGTTGTATAGGGCTCTTTATGAACATGTCGGCCATTTATTTCTTACATCTACAATATTTGTTTTATAAATCATGTCTAACTGCCACCATAAATCTATGTATATATTCAAATAGAAAATCAGGCATCCGCTAGAATAGTTTAGACGGATCTAAGATGTAAACCTGTAAGACCTATTTTTTCCCACGTTTTCTCTCTGTCAGTTTCACATCTCGCACGTTCTGTAAGAATACGTATATTCTGTAAGAAAATTTTTGTTGTAACGTTATGCTTTCGTGTTCTTCCTTTGAAACAACCTACCTATTGCCCCTTAATTAGTAAAAAGTCTTAACTCATTGTCCATTACATGGACAGATGTGCTTTTATGAAATTTATTATTAGACGAAGAGGTTAATTTTGCAACTTACCTAATTTATACAAATGGGTTTTTGCTTATCGTATGAGCCATAGTCTACTCTACGTATAATTAAATCTATGTACAATCTTTTAAATATTTCGTGTAGACGCTGCAGTCTATACGAAATAGTCTATACTACAGTCGCCAGCGCATTCACATCGTTTAAATAATTGTAAATTTTATACATATTTATATGTTTCCTCCATCTTAATGATTGTTCAAGCTATATTCGAAGAAATATGCATATTTTCAATTTAGTAAAACACGAAACCATCGGCATGTTATGGTATTTTTATTTTACATAAAATATATTTTTGTTCAATTTTGATTTTGAAAAGTAAATGTGATTATGAATCGTCATCTGGCGCTAAACTTTACAGATATATATTGTCTTGTAGTTAGTTGTCTGTTTTTTGAATAGTTCCATGTGTATAAACGTACGTCCTTAACACCGCCGATTTTACCTAGACCTAACATTACAATGGTAACTAATATTATTAACAATATAGGCATTAATTGATTTAAAAATACCCATTGTAGACACACAACTGGAGCATTCAGTCTTGGACACGAGACACTAAATACAGTCTAATAACGATTGAGCTTTAGGAAATCCAAGCGTAGGAGATGTAATATTTGTTTTTCTTTAGGAGTACTGCAATGGTATTTTAAAGATCGTGCGAAGGAAAGATGTTAATGATTTCGGTCTGAGGAAAGGATTGCGTCTGGAGAGGACGTCCGGTTTTGAGATGGGTATAAGTTTCATCTTTCTCCTTTGTTTGAGTACATAACCTGTACTGTATATCATGTTGTGCAAATTTATCAAATAATTGCGCAACTCTGATTTTAAGATATAATCCATAGAGGCTGTAGTGAACGACGAAATGACTCTGCGATAAGTGTATGATAATATTTTAGGATTCCTGGAGCCGCAACTACTTAGAACCGTTTTATTGTTGTTTTAGAGCAATGATTTACAATTTTAATATTCCATTTAATATTTTCTAATGACCTTGAAAGTGAGACATGGTAAAAAATAGAAAAGAATGTATACAAGATCATTATATTTTGAATAGGAAATTTATTTATATTAGCACTTGTTTTATGCACATAACCATAGTAACATATCTATTAATACAACACATGCTTATTCTCATATTTCTCATAAAGATTAGGTACACAGGTACCTCCACTTATGCAATTCTTGCATCCCTCTCTATTTTATTGATACTCATAAATTTTCATATAAGCTCATCGATTTCAGATACTCAAAACACCCGTTTTTTTCCTCTCCTTTAAATATGCCATCAATTTGAATCGTATAAAATTTTCTAATTTATTTTTCGTCTTTTCGTATCATTAACCGATTTTTTCATCACATTGACCCTATACACTTATTTCGTCCATCTAGTTTTCATCTGTTCTAGTTTTATCCATCTTTTCTAGGCGATTAATTCATCACAATGCACCTTTTCAACTCTAATCACTATATAGTAACGTGCTGTCTGAGGCGTGAAGTGGATGTTCTAATTTGACTTAACATAAAACTGTTAAGTTCACCGATTGGCTAACTTATCCACCGGCGACACAATTTGTACCAGTACCTTCCGGTTCGAAGACAACGTCGTGACTACTCTGCCCTCGTGCGCTTGCTGTGAAATATTTTTGCTATTTATAAATAACACATAGCGCCGTTCACTGTATTTTCCACATTTACTTTCAACACCTCCCTTACCATTGTTCTTAAAAACCTAGATGTTATTTGGTGCAACTTACTTTAATCTCCTACGGTTTGGTATATGATGAGAAAATATTTCTTTTTACATAATATCCACGAAAATCTTGAAAATTTCTACTTTTATTTTATGTCAAAATGTCCAAATACAATAAATATCTAAATAATTAATAAAATTTTAATTTCATTTATTTACTAATTAAAAACATATATTTTTAATTTAATGGGATTTTGAAATAAAAAATTATGGAACCTACAGAACTCTGCATCTATAAAACACGCACTCTTCACAAACATAAGCAGTTAGCGACCAATAAAGAAATACTATTTGCTCACACAGTCGACGTATTTTATTGCTGTTTACACGTTTACTTTGCTTCATATTTTGCGTTTCGTCGTATCTGCTGTTTATCTATCTGTACGTTACGTTTGTGGCGCTGTGTGCCTAATACTAACTTATAACATTTTTTTCCCGGTATCTCATATAGTCATTAATTAATTCAATATTTTAAATTAATGTTTTCATTTATCAAAACTGAGTAGTGCCACCATTAATATATCTTTTAACACTGACAAAATTAAATCTTTTACCGTCCCCGGTAAAACATTCACGTTCATCGGGGACTTTACATTCATTTACATTTACAGCAAACTTTACATTCCGGCGTGAGCCTAATGAAAATGGTAAGATATCTCCCCGATATCGAGAACTTTCTGTGTTGGTGTGAAATGAAAAAATATACCCGCGATGATGTCAATTAATTAACAATCCGCGGGCGGCAATATCTACTTTTCTGCTTAGATGTGTAATATACTAGTATAAATAGAACACAATGCAACAGTTTCACACAACATTTTAAAGGCCAGGATTATTATCAATCGGTAGGCGAATTCAATAAATGCGTTTACAAGCACATTCATTGCGATTTAGGGTTCTGCGTTCCAAATTAAATTGTATAAAAATAACAAGTAATTAATAGAAGTCCCCAACGAAATGTAGACTGGTTCCGTAGCTATTCGTGTTACACAGGCCGCATTAGGATAATTATGTCTTTCTGCGGATATAGTCCGTACTATCCGCTTCAGTGTCGGCAAAAATAAATAGATAAATAGAAGCAACGCTGACGACGCCGAGGCGGCGCGCGCGACACGTCACGGTGAACTTTTCGCTGCTTCCAAATTTTATTGTACGCGATGCTATAGCTATTTTCTCTAATCTCAATAATTGACTAGGTTTTATTTTTGACGACAACGTCTTATAAATTGGTTTGCCGGGTGACACTTCAAGAAACTGCGTTACGCTCCGCTCACGTTATGCGCTCACAAGATGAGAGCGAGTGAGGCACGCGTCCCTTCCACTCGGGCATGGTTAGCCCGCCTAAGAGCGAGAGAGACAGACATAAAAGTGAAAGGCACGCGTCCCTTCCACTCAGATAGGAACAAGTTAAGTTGTAGTAAACGCTGTTTCATTGTGCAAATGTATTGCAAGTTATTGTATGTATATTTGTATATAAATACGTATGTATGTGTAAAGGTAAAATAAAATTTTGTTAATATGAAATTCAGTGCGAGATTCTTTGTATAAATTAATGTTTTAAATATAATTCTTTGTATAAATAAATGTTTTAAATTGTTACTATTATTTCATCCTTCTTCCTACTATACGAATGAATATTCACATTAAAATGATTTTACCACTCAAAGTCGTTGTCACGTAAAACTTTCGCCCGTATACCGACTTTACAGGCAACCAATTTTTACGTTTTTGGAAAGGATGGCTCCAGATTGTACGATACAATACGTTGCATTTGCTAATAGTAAATTTAATGTCAATTTTATCATTTCCTTTTTTTTTTAAACTTGTGCGTGTCGAAGTAACACTTATGTGTTGGACAGAGACTGCTACCCTCGGACGTCTCGAAGTTTCTCGTGAGCGCGGAGGACAAATAAAACACCTATTTTCTTCTATATGCTGGTGAGGTGGAGGAAAGCTCACAAATTTTACTATTTATCGAAAGCAATTACAAATAAATAAATAAATCGAAAAGGTATCATACATTTAGCGATAATGTCGCTTTGTTAGAGAGCGCGTCTAAATATAAACTACGTGTTACTGCCGGCGCCCCGCTTCATTGACGCTCTTTTTATTATCTCTCTTATTTTGATAAAAAATGTTATATATAATACATGTTGCAGTAATTTTAAGATTAGCAAATTGAATACATAAACGTGTATTTTAAATAAAATAAATTGAGTTAATTATTTCATAAATATTTAGTCACGAACGGAACTATTAGCTAAAAATTTAATAACGAATAACGTTTTGTTTAATTACAATCAGTTTACAGCAATGTATTACAGTATTTACGAATGACTCACCGGTGCCTTAAAGAACACGTGAAGCCGTGTGTCGTGTAGGTTATAACCGCACAGGTGACCACGCAGGTGATCACATCCTTAGCAGCCAACTCGCATTGGCTAAGAATTTGAAGCCGAGCCCAGGCTCCTCGATTTTATCAGAAAAGTTTATGAGGAGATCGGTGGTAGCGTGGTAGAAATTTGACACAACAATATCTGCCGCTACTCCATATAAAGTTCTGTTTTCAAAGACAATGTTAGCAAGTTTTAAAATATAATCGGAATCGATGAATTATGTACAAGTTGAGAAATAAAATTGTTGGTTAAGTATACACAGTGGTTTTTTTACATATCGATTCATTGTTTTTATTGTGGTATTTCTACAATTTATAATTCGATTAAGTGAATTACCTTTGTTTGTTTTTTGAATTAATAAGAATTTCATGAGCTTATTAATAAGAATTTCATAAGCTTTTATAATTATCAAAATATGTATTGTTACTAAACAAGGTATATCTCATATAATATACCTGACGTGTCTGACACATACATACACAACATGCTAAATCGTATATTTTCGAAGGTTTGTGCAATTGTTTTATGCTAACTTCACCAAGCCTGTGTCACTCGCATAATCGAGAACAAATCGATTATAAGCTAATTTTCATAAAAATCCAACCAATGTTTTGGAATTTATGGGAGGATTTAAATATGTTCATCGTGCGTACACGCCGGGCAAAAGCATTACGCTATCTTTGGTCTGTGTCAAATACGGGTAAAATATTGCAATTCACGGTCTATGCGTGTAAGTTTAGTATACACATTCAAAACTTATGTCACCCTCTCGACACGTTGTTATTATTTGTTTATCAATGTAATGTGTTGATAAATACTTCATGGGTTTGCTGGCATGTCCACATAGAAAGTCTGTTTGTATTTCGTTGCTCAATGCAATGTCATTTTGCATTCAAAACTCATCGACCTGAATGTAAAAGGTTTTATTCTTTCGTGATATTCTAAAATACATCGGCAGTTTAAATTGAAATAAATATTAACTACATTATTTTATGGTTAGTTCCTAGCATTATGTATTAGTATATCCAAAAATTGGAAAGTTTTAAATAAAATTAAAATCACAATTATATTGTTTCTACATATATATTTATTTCCCTTTTACAGTTACGTGTTTCTGGCATACGGACGAAGTACTAATTAAATTAGTTTTATATATGTTTGTCGGATCCCTAGTTCTTATTTAAGTCACTGCACGCCTTATTTAAATCACCGTCCTTGATCTTGACCACAAAACATTGTCTAATCAGCCCCATCGACTGTGTCACATATATACTTTATTGCATGGATCGTAAGCCTCATAATAGTGTAATTCATGAAAAAATGTATTTGGTTATTGAAATAGCATAATTATTTTGAACAAATTCCCAATAAATTACGTACCTTATAAATAAATTGGCCAAGTGCGAGGTGAACTAGCACGCAGAAGATTCCGCACTAACGCTTCAATCTATTACATTTTTTGTTTGTTATTCGTCCTAGTTTTTATTAGAGGAGCTAAACTTCACTGTTACGTTACTATATGCAATCAAGCGCATTTGAAACTAATACTTTTGGGATGCATTCCTTCACTTACCGTTATAAGATGTTTCATGATGCTCTAAAATTAAGTTGAAAATCACCGAGATTCCTTTAGATCTACAAAATCTAGTCTGTATAAATTAAGGTCATTATTAAATAAATACTCGGTAAAATAAAGGGTATTATTAAATTTCTGAATAATTGGAGGACAAATGACCATGGACATAGCCAGCTCGACTTCTTACAAAGTATTTCTTTCTAAAACTTTTTTATTTGACTGAAATTATATAATTCAATTTGATAGGCGCTATCCTCAAGTACGTTAAATAGAATATATTTTTTAATTGTTTGTAATTTCGGTTACAGTGTACATACATTATCAGTTGATTTGTATATACGCTACATTATGGCGGCTGAGCCGTCTGACGAAAGTAGTCTCTCAAATATGTCGCTCGCTCTTTTGAGGGACAATTGCTTTCCAAACGAGTGGTAAATGCACAAATATAACGACGTACTTCAATTGTTGTCGATTAATTGATGAATGAACATAATTTCAATTTATAATTGAAATTACGTTAAATACTCTACGGGTTTCGATGATCACCGAGTGGGCCGTTTGCTATCAACGGTAGCTTCATATTTTGGATCAAATTAAAACTTTGAATTATTAAAATTCATGTTTAATTTCTACTCGGTACCTCAAAAGGTTTCTGCAAAGATACATAGACGGACAATAACTGAACCTATAACGTTCTCGTTTTTTTCCTATTATACTTAAATTCGATATATATACATATATATTTCACTTATGAATATAACTATATAAGCCGAATCCCAATGAATTTAGAATTAGGCTCCATATCGATGAGTGACAAGAAAAACGAATATGTTTGGTTAGAACACTTCAATATTAACTTGGACAATTTTTTAGGCAACCGCATTATTTATTTTCGCAATGGACGAATATGTCACAGAATTGAAGACATCTGCAAATATGTATATATATTCTTACCACACTCCGTGAGCATTAGCTGTTTCACAACAATTTATTGTCGTAAGTGTGTAAAATTTATATTTTTAATCTTTCGCACTGATAATACATAGTAAATAATCACATATCTGTAAGCCGATTAAAATATTTTACAGCGAAAATCCCGTTGGTCTGACCTTGCGTATTGGTAAACCCGTTCTTATCTCATTTATCATTAGATTTTATGATGCCTCTTTGGTTTCTGTAATTCGAAACGGTTGAAACTCGTTTTTCTTGTCTGTTTTTTATACGATTATTGGAGCTTGTCTTCCTTTAAGTTGATTTTTAGAAAATTGTTAAAAACATTAGCCAATGTCGCGTCGATGTAGAAGACATATTACAATCTGATAAAACCAAAACGTAAAACTGATTATTGATCACATATTTCGGCACTTATAAAAACAATAGAACATAAGAGATGTCATTAGACTCATTAATTTTTATCTAACTGGTTCAACACTAGACTGAGATTACTCGAACGACAAGCATCATGTTAAGTTTTGAAAAATTTTGAAACCGAGGAAAATTTTTATTCAGTATTCTTTACGATTTCTGTAATAAATCACTTCTATTCAATTTGTCTCATAATTCATGTATAACTCGCCCTATTTTTTTATTAAAAAAGTAATATCAAAATTCGAAACACATTAAAAATAAATCGATCTTTCGTAAATTATCTATAGACTTCATAGAGGACATGACCATCGCATTATATAATAAATATTGCATCTTTCCTTAGTGTCGGTTGGCATCGCATTTTACGCCCATCATTAGCACATAATATGCTGTGTGATATGGATTTCCCCTAAAACCGCGCTTTATAGAATGATCTAGTTATTTTTGAAGGCCGTTTACAAATGGCCGTGAATACCCAATCATCGAAAAGCTTCTTGGGATGTCATCGATCGTTTTATACTACGTCCGTGAAACAAGCTGATTCATTCTTATTTTCAGGGAATTATTACTAAATTATTTTAGGGTTCCATACACCTAATAAAATACGCCCTTGTGTCTGTTCGTCAGTTACAGCCTATTCTCTGCAAATCTATGGGACGACAAAACGTGCGATTTGGTATTTTAACACAATTATATGACCTAATCACGATCATGTAGCACAAATAAACTACTTAGTTTTGATTTTGCTAATGGATTTTGAGGAACCAACTAGAAAGTGACAAAAATATTTGCCAGTGATCATATAACGTATCAAATAAACGGGTTTGTTATAAGAATACAACTATATATTTAATTACATTTCTCAAATATATGGTTTAAAAGATATTAAAGAAAACATACGAAAAACGACGGTCCCTCCCATCCTGTTCCCTAATCAATGATCCTAAAAAAAGATACTGTATATAGGACGTCACTAATAATTTATAGGAAAACCTAAACGTCAATCGTGAGTATTTAAATGTCACAAGGAAAGCAAAATATTTGCGAATATAAAATGTATATGAAATTTGTTATTTAATTTCACGTAAAACAAATACAACAATAATTTACAGTACGGGAATCCTACATAAGTTCGAGCCGGATTTTTGTTCACAATAATTGTATGTGATTCAAGAACGCTCGGCAGTGAATTATTAAATTTAATGTATTGTAATGAAATGCATTGAATGTGCGAAGGACACGTTCACGGAATGCAGTAACAACGTCCCCCGTGCAAATTTTATGTCGCCACTTCAGTAACGCACTTTAACGACTTCCAGTTTAACCGAATCTAAATCGACCAATATTTTCTAATCGCCTGTTGTGCTAACGGCAGTTAATAACTTCAAAGTCATGTGGTAAGTGGTGAAAAGCGATCCCAGTGATCTAGCGGGTGAGACGTTTAATTCCGGCGCGATATGTACAGCTTCGATTTCTAGGTTGGACTTTGGTTTTCAGGTCCTGCTCATGGTTTATTTCTGACCGAGAAATAAACCATGAGCATCTAGATAAAAAAATAGGATCAGATTTCAAAATCTAAGCAAACCGGGATACAACTTATACGTACCATGCCTTAGCACCATCATAAGATATATTCGATCAAAATCAACTGTCACGATATTTGTAAATGCGCTTGTGAAGTCGAGACAAACGATAGTTTACAGAGTAAAAGTCGGGTTTAACGTAACATTACATTAAACAAAAAGGATTTTTTAAGGCACTCCGGTAGTTGTCCTTTACAAACAAACGAATTTATAATGTGTAACACCTCCTTATATAGTTATATGTTTTGCCATCAACTAAATTCTCTAATTAATTCCATCTCATATAAAAAATAAGTTATGTTTATTTTTATGAACCGTTTTCGATGAAATATGTCTTACATAACTTTGAGTTGGTTTTGGTGTTCCACGAAGCTACCTTTTGTATAGTATCTAAATTTTATTTTAAACTTACCTATTTTTAGAAACACGAATCGTTATCTATTTCGAAGCGCTTTGTAGCAGAGCAAATAGTCCTTGTAAAAAAAAATTTGGTTGCCTGTAAAGTCGGTATACGGGCGAAAGTTTTACGTGACAACGACTTTGAATGGTAAAATCATTTTAATGTGAATATTCATTCGTATAGTAGGAAGAAGGATGAAATAATAGTAACAATTTAAAACATTTATTTATACAAAAATTATATTTAAAACATTAATTTATACAAAGAATCTCGCACTGAATTTCATATTAACAAAATTTTATTTTTACCTTTACACATACATACGTATTTATATACAAATATACATACAATAACTTGCAATACATTTGCAAGCTATGCACTAATTCTCTAGTGCTGCGCGCGGCAGACCGATCATAGTTGAGTGGGAGACGCAAGGCATTCGGGCCTCTCTCTCGTTCGGTGACTCATCGTTACGTTACCGAGCGTTACACCTTTTCATAAGTGACTCCCAGCCGCAACCTAATTTAAGACGTTGTCACGTCAAAATTGTTTCATTGCATTACTCAAGTAACGTTGCGAAACAACAAATATATTGACGTTGCCAAAGCCCAGTAATACGAAAATATCACCTCATAAATTCAATGACTTGTCAAAGTGGTCATTACTGTACAGTGGTTGTGGCGCGCTTCGCATTGTAATTGTCACAGAGTGGCGCTCAAAGTGCAGAAAATCCCCAATTGAAGTCTAGTACATTCCTTTTAATGACGTCGTCTAATGATAAGTAAAACCTTATATACATCAAAATTTTCTACGTTCCATTTTCTCTTATATAATTATATACATAACAGTGAACTATGTTTCTATTTCGTTTCCATATTACGATAACGACTTACCGTTGGCCATAAGCTTCTTCAAGAAGAGAACAATAATGCTCTTAATGTTGGGTCTTGGGAGATGTTTATCGGAGTATTTATATGTACTAAACTGAGTATATGGGATTTATAATCCCAGTGTCGCGTTTCACGCCCGCACGCCTGCTAAACGTCACCGATATCAAATACGTTGTTAATGTATCGCCATTTTCTTGTAACATTTTCGTGCATGTTTGTAAAATATCCTAACAAACTGTTCATCATATCAGACATGCGATTGTTCATTTTCAAAGTAGTTTTTATTTAACCATAGAATTTCAATATAAATAATATATCCACTAAAAATAGTTTTGAGAGACCTGTCGCGTGTGCACGAGCGCATGGCGACTTGTCTCATATCATAATACTAGTTGTCACCTCTTGTCACAATAATTGGCATGAAACGTAAACATGGTAAATATAGTGTCTCTGAAAGTTAAGCGACAACAGGTGTACATCTCGGTCACCAACACTATAGTACATAACGTCGAGGCCTGTGCCAAATGCTAGGGTTTTTTATTAGCTTCGAGGGAAAATAACTTATTTATACCCGATTATCCGGCGAATAACCCGGTGATCGATGTATGCGCGACCGACGTCGAAGACGTGAGACTCCTGCGGGCGCGCATGACGCCCCAGAGGAATGTATCTCCGATGTATCTCTATAGGATTGTCTCACGCCAACTTGTTTAGTGAAAGGTACCGTAATATATAAATAGATACTCTAGGGTATCGTGCTAGGCCTGCTGATGCCCTACTACTATTTTTATTAACTGATTTTCGATATATACCAAATTCTTGATATGAGTTGAGTTATACTGACTTTAATGGGCCAATGCCTTGTCTTCCTAAACAGACACGCCATGTATGCATTATTAAACATTATTAAAATTATTAAACCGCCTTCTTGCCTGTTTTATAATTTTATATTAAATTTATACAATAATAACAAAATACATTTCTAAATCAACAAGTAAACCAAGAAGAACAATGATGGTTTATGCGCTAATGATATGTATCCAGTTACGTGTAACACGAGCTACGTTCGAAATAGCCGTATAGCTCGTGATTGATACATCAAAGTGACGCCGTAATTCATCCGCCCGGCGGCGATTCCCGTAAGGCCGACGTTTAAGTGTCTTCGTCGGCTTTCCTCCGTAGTGTTTACAACGCCGTTTAGTTTTATTGAAGTCCGCTTTCACGTTTCAATGGCGATTTTCCGACGTCTGGTTCTATTCATTCGCCTAGAGGATTTGGTTTAACGATTTTACGGACTATTTTAGGAACGAGTCTAAATTTTTGCACGTGATTCGATTTCGTTGGACGGCCTTAATTAAATTTCCAAGGTCCCGAAGTCGAGTGGAGCTATTATAATTTCAATTTTCCCTTCCATAAATAAGTAACAGCCTTTTCAGTTGCTCATATTCTATATCTGTGAAGACCCGAATCTTGTTGGAAATGCGTGTCCAGTGTGTTGCTTTCTTCACTACGTTGTTCATCATCGATTGAAGATATAAAAAAAAATAATCTAAACCTTAGCATACACGAGTTACGAAAAACACTAAAAATTATAGACCTAGATTCGAATCGACTCCTTCATCGTCTCCGATGAGGATCAAAATCATTAAACTTTGTGGTCATGTTCATATTTTCTTTTTCATCGTATGGGTTGAACATACATTCAAATCACTGTAAAACTCCTATGAGCGTATCTAACGAGTAATTCTTAAAAAAAGCTACTCCATATTAGTCCAGTGTTATCCAGAAAAACCGTGCTCAAAATATACCGTTATAAATGTTTCCAAATAATTTTATAGTGTTTCTTTATCAAAATATATATATGAAAACATACTCGATTTTCTGGAACTGCGAGCATTACTTTAAGATCTACGTATTTATTTAAAAATAATTCAAAACATTTAGAAATAATAGTTAAATTTATTCATATTCGTACGTGCTGCTGACAGAAGCATCCTCTTTACAATGCCTCGGCCGGAATAATGAATGACCAACTGTAATTATTGCTATTATGATGTGACACGCATTCTCACCGCACTCTCTGTGTCCATAATATGTTCTAAGGAAATGTATGTATGTATGAATAAAAGGTATCTAAGAGAATAACTCAACAAAAAGATTATCGAAGACTTCAGTTAGCGCTCAACGATAAAGTTATATCTCTGGCTCTGCATACGGTAAATTCAGACGTGAAGGCCATCACCCTCGGGACCGATCTCGAGAAGAGCGACCGGAGATAGCGGCAAGGACGAACGACGTCGATGATGTACGACGCCTGATAAATACAGATAAAATGGTTTGCCAGCAATATCTGTACTGTGTGGGCGTCGGCGCAGTCGAGCGCATGATATTTTGCGCGCACATCCGAACTTTGGAAGGCTCTATGCGAAAGAACACCGCACAAATTAAGACGTGCTAAAAACGACGGCATGTAGTGATGTAGTAACATGACAGATATTGTCGAATGGAATTCGACGATTTGCCGACGAAAACAAAGCGGAACTTCGGTTGAAAGAAAGTACTTCTCTCTCCGACAAATCAAAGATATTACCGTTTCTTTGATATCTACAGGAAGAAGTGGATGCGATTGGTAGATAATATTCGATTGTTCGATATCCTGGAAGGGTTTACAAACAGTATCCTCGCAACCGAGTCGTTTCCATGTGATTCGTCGAATTAATTGAACGAAAGTTTATGAATGTCACAAATGTTAAATTATCTACTCACTCAATATAGTTCGGGTGGGCTTTCCGTGGATTGTAAAAATATAGAGGTGCAAGAGCAAGCGATGATGGCCGCGTTTCGTGGGTGCCGTCGAAGCGATCCCTAAATTAAGAACTTTTGGCAACGATAATTTGAAAATGCTAAACGATATACATAGTTTAGGGAGGGCGCTTTGAAGAATATTAAAAATTGGTTGCCTGTAAAGTCGGTATACGGGCGAAAGTTTACGTGACAACGACTTTGAGTGGTAAAATCATTTTAATGTGAATATTCATTCGTATAGTAGGAAGAAGGATGAAATAATAGTAACAATTTAAAGATTTATTTATACAAAAGAATTATATTTAAAACATTAATTTATACAAAGAATCTCGCACTGAATTTCATATTAACAAAATTTTATTTTTACCTTTACACATACATACGTATTTATATACAAATATAACTACCTTCACATTATCACTACACAATCGTTTTACAATTAACTGGCAACGTGTAAACTTGTATGCAGGCGCCTAAGTGAAATAGAAGCGCAAGACATGAACCGGTGTGTATGCCTATCTCTCTCACTCTCTCTCTCTCTCGCTCTGTCTCTCTCGCTCTGTCTCTCTCGCTCTTAGGCGGGCTAACTGTGCTCGAGTGGAAGGGACGCGTGCCTTTCTCACATGTCTGTCTCTCTCGCTCTTAGGCGGGCTAACCATGCCCGAGTGGAAGGGACGCGTGCCTCTCACTCGCTCTCATTGTGAGCGCATAACGTGAGCGGAGCGTAACGCAGTTTCTTGAAGTGTCACCCGGCAAACCAATTTATAAGACGTTGTCACGTCAAAACATTGCATGCTTTTTAGTTAACAGAAGCCGTAAGAGACCAGCATGGACTACGCAGATCGATCTATGTGCAAACTGCAAGGCGCATAGTATGAAAAATTATACTGTTTCCATTTATCTATGAATGAGTAATTACAGAACCTCACTACCTTACGATCGGTGTCTATAAATATTGGAAAGCACGGCGAAGCAGCAAAAGCGGAAGGCTGGCGCGCGACGTCTGCGAAGGTCGCGACGCAATCGTGCGTTGAACTGGCGCAGCTGACAACCCGACCGCACGAACGACGCGTTCTCGCCCGCCGCCCGACCTGTATATCTCTGGTCGATGCAAATCGTTCGGATAACCGAGACGATAGTTATATTGCGTGAACTGTAAAACTAATAATTTTTCTGGCTGCGAATGTGTAACAAATTCGCTATTAATGAGAGCTAATTCTATCATGTGAAAATTTACGCTTTTATTCCAAGGTATAGAATTTTAGTCGCGAATATAAAGAGACCGAAAGATATATTACTTTTTCATAGATATATTAATAAAATAGCATGTATGTCCATCCTAAACGCTAAAAAAGCTACGAAAATAAATCGCAGTGTATTGATGTGTTTAACACAGGACAACTGAATTATTTGGTTTCAAATTATTATGATTTTCTAACATGGGGTTGGTGCTGCACTAAAATCTATCGTCATCGTCTAATGCTCACCAGTTACTTTAATCCAAAAATTATTAACCGATTGATTAATTTTCAGTGAAATTTTTATCCATTGCCGAGAGCCATTTTTAAAAATAATAAAAGCAAAAAATAATCGTTATTTTTTCCTTTTAATGATTACTTAGCTATGAACTTAGCACTTTAGAATCTATACAAGACAGACATACCGGAACAGGTCGACGTTCACGATCGTTAGGTAACACATTCAATCTTAGCGCATGTCGATTACATTAATATTAATGATGGAAAATCACAATTTGACCAGTGACGTAGTTTGAATTGTCAATCGTCGCCAATTGTTTTTAAAAACAATGTACATACAATCAATTACAATATTTATTTATGTTACGGGTACGATTTTTTTCAAACTTTGTATTATACATCTGTTTCTCGTTTCATAGAGAATTTGTTTTTAGAAATTAAATTCTATTTTCATTCTAATTAAACAATGTCACTTTCGTCG
>BGZK01003475.1:0-24661 GCA_005406025.1 Eumeta japonica
ATACCGAGGTCTTTCGATGCCGATGAGGCCCTAGAATTTGGATATCTTCAATTGGTACAATTACAGTACAAGATCAACTGGCCATTACATTTATTATTTTCGCCGAAAGTTCTCGAACGGTATAACATGCTTTTCAAGTTCTTGCTTCTGGTTAAAAAAATGCAGTATGAGCTGCATATGCTATGGTGTCATAATACAAGAGAAAGTAAAATAAAAAGAAATACGAACATCAGAGCAATGCATTTAAGAAACAGATTAATGTTTTTTGTGGACAACTTGCAGTATTACATACAGGTAGATGTGCTTGAAAGTCAATTCAGTATTTTATTGAGTACTATTCTGAACAAAGCAGACTTTGAGCAAATTCAAAGATCTCATAGCATTTTTCAAGCAAATATTTTATCATTATGTTTTCTTCTAACTGATGAGGACTCGACCAAAGCCAGTATGCTTCAGTCATCTTCATTTAATATAAGCAATCCTGTTTATTTGATAATTAATGAAATATTTCATATTTGCGAGGAATTTTGTGCTTTAGTTGATAATGAGACTACAGATGTGGATTTAATTCTAAAATAGAACAACTAGATGAACGATTTGGAAACTTAATACAGCAACTTATAAATTTATTGGACGTGTATAAAACGGCTTCCAGTACGACACCCTTATCTCAGCTATTATTAAGATTGGATTTTAATCACTGGTTTAGCATCAAAAAGAGAAAATACCAGATACTTATGTAAAAATTGTTTTCTGTTAAATCAAAGAGAATTTAAGTTGCGATTTTATAATAACCATGTTTTAGTTTAATAAATTATTAAAAAATAATAATACTTTTAATTTCTAACTAGTCAATTTAGTCCATTTTTCGCTTACGGCCCTGTATTTGCCCAATGTTTCATCCTTGCTTGCGGTGCAACATCCTTAATTTCTAATCACTAAAGTATGACCACTTACGTTAACTAGTTCCTCGTCTAATGCTGCGCCACAAAGTTGTTTGGGCACCATTCTTCGGAGATTTAAGAAAGGCCATGCCAAAGGTTTAAATATTAAACTGGCAAAGAATGAGTTAAAAAGCCCATATGACGGAAAGTTCAGTATCAACCACAGGGTGAACAGCATTGACAGTGACACCAGTTCCTTAAATAAAATGTTTATTTACTTATTTATTATATGTAGGTATAAATTTATTTATAAATGCATTACCCTCTAATTTCTTAGACAATTCTCTGGTAAATGTACATTTGCCAGTTTACTTTGATTATACGCTTTTACCTTCGTCATATGATTTTCACTATTTAAATCTCCAATATTGATTTCTCCACGAGTATGTGCTATGCTCGACAACACTACAATGCGACTTGGCGATGATTTCTACATAGACGAATCAAAAATTAATTCTATAGTTAGTTTATGCGCTATTAGGTTTTTCGTCCTATTTCTTCTTTTGTTATATGTTTAAATAAGCGCACCTTTAGTAAATCCAATAAGAGGTTTGTAAGTAAAAAGTGAGCCAAGTGGTTTACACCCAATTGTATCTCAAATCCATCTCTCGTTAAAGAACGAGGACAACGCATGACACCAGCATTATTTATCAAAATGTCTAGACGGTCTTGTTCCTTTTTAAAGCTAGTGGTAAGTGTATTAAATGCTTGTGCTTAACAATTCTAAAAAAAACTCAATTACTTATCAACAAATTTCCGTATTGATTCCAAAGAGGCTAAATCACATTCTCTACAGTAGACATATTTGTTTCGACTTTCTAAAATAATTTCCTCACGTGCCTTAAATTTGCATGTAAAGCGAGTAACTTTAATAACCCGTTATGGTTAAACAACAAGGTTATTACGTACCTCCTCACATTTTTCATATCCCGCAAACCATATAGACTTTAGCTCCTCTTTTAGCCAACTCTTTTAACAGTCTCTTTCCTATGCCGGTATTTGATCCAGTAACAATTACAACTTTCCATCAGCCTCAGTTTTTTGGTAAAGTTTTCGCCTTGCATCAAGTCTCTGTAAAATATTACGACAATTTTATATATTTTTGTATTTATTTAATGTGGAACTAACTTTACAAAACATGATACATCCACTGTTGTGCCTGCAACACTTAGCCAAAAGATAGGTCGGGTTTCAAAAATTTTAAATAAGCTAGACATTTTTTGTAGCAAGAAATATGTACGTTTAGTATAAATGTACTGTGATTAGTTTATAAAACTTTTACTAAATTTAATTTTACTCAGTGATTAACGTTTATTAGTGTGAAACTAAAAAATTAAATGATAACAACAGCGGAAAGACCCACAGGCAGCCATATGTTTTAACAGCTGGAAAAAGGTGCCCAGATATCATCGATTAAAATTACATTCTGTGATTAAAAGCTCTTCTTGCGATTTTTTACTTACCTTGTTTGAGCCTAATCATACATAAAACGTTTTCTAAATATATGTATGTATGTGTATGAATGTACTGAGTACAGTTAGAGAAAGAAATAAGCAATATAGGGCTAAAATTACTGGACTTGTGCAAAATAGTTAATTACAAATTCTTTATGTAGGTATTTCTTATATATATATATATATATATATATATATATATATATATATATATATAAATATATATATACATTTTTTTAAATGAGGTACAATTTCAAATTCTCTTGCCAAGATTACATGAAACAGTTTAAAACTGTCAACATTTATTTAAATCAAATTACTCCCAACATCTCTTTTGTATATAAAATTCAAATAGATATAAGTATTTGAATCATTTAATTATGCTATTTTCTTTAACGAAGCGGTGTATGTTTGACTGATCTAAAAAATTTAGTCCGGAATCATGAAACTGCTTCTAACTAGCTTCCAAGGAACTTTGACGATATTTGTCGGAAAGTAATCGTACATATGTATATACATATGTGTACGGTAACAGAAAGATAATAATTTCACCGTTTGCATTTGCGAAAGCAGAAGACGTACCTATATCCGTTAAAAAATGTAACGATTTGGCGCATGCTGGCGGTTTACAGAATGTCTACTTCATTTCACGTCCTTGATAGAGAGTGTATAATATAGCAATCTATAATAAGTGAACATTTCGAATGAGAATACACTATGCTTAATTTTAATTTTGAATTAACACGAATGTTTTGTATCTTATTAACTAATTTTTCTTAAAAATTTTGCTTGATGTGTGCTTATTGCAATACGCCCAAAACTTGGATTCATCTAATATCCACTTGAATTCTCGTGCACATGGTACATGGGACGTAGTTTTACAGCCCCGTTGTAAACAGCAAAGAAGGGCTCCTTGCTTTAAGCAATGAATGCATTCATATCTAGTACTTTTCCATGTAGCCTCTTCAAGGCCAGCTAGACTTGAACCAACTACAAATATGTTTGGCGCCCAGATAGCACAGTCCTCATGAAACCAAATTTCGTAACAATTAGCAGTAACCTGTGTCATTCCAACCGTTTGATTAGTGATGAAATTGTCGCAGTTAGATTCGACAGTGTTTTTGATGTGCGAATTAGAGGTTACGTTGTTGTATTTATGCGGTATTCGCAAAGTTGAAAAAATGTGAATCGTTGTTTTGGAACCGAAGAAAAGAATCTTTTATGGATCGATATTCATCACAATCACTTGATATTACATAGGGGCCAAATAAATCTCCTAGACGCTTTTTATGAGGTCCAAGTTTACAAAATACACATTTCCATGACGAATCAGCTGTATCTGCATCGTATCTATTTCCTAAAGTTGATGAATAGCAACCTTTAACTGACTTGCGCTCGTATGCATAATTATATGTCTTTTTCGATCTTGTCAATTTTTCATTTAAATCATCCAGAGTCACTGTGTTAATAACAGATATTTCCATTATTTTTCACTAAAAATAAATGGCGATCGATTTTGGTTTCATATCCTTTGATGTAATTGTTTTTCTTCAACATCGTTTTCTGAAGATTGCAGACGTTGCGTTCTGAAATCCTTTGTTTTCTGACGACTGTGCTTTGTTTTACCAGGCGTTTCACATTTACGATTAATTTTTGCTGCCTGTATGAGATTTAACGAAATTTATATCTTTCTTGTGTTTGTAGGACTTAGTTTGCTTATTGCTTTTTCTGAAGAAATATTTTTCTTGCATGTTTAGCTGTTATATTCTGTTTATCTGGTTTCAGATTGTCTTTATTCATATTACCATTATCAACACTTGTATTTGTATAAATTTCATCGTTTGAATGCTTCAATAGTTCTTTTCTCATTCCAATTGAAAGTCTCTTTGTGGTAGCATATGTTTTGGTATGCCATTGATTTAGATACCAAGGAACCTTTTCACATTTCTCAGCTGTCTTGGTAAGGCGACTTCATTTTGTAGAAGAGTTATATCCTTTATAGGTCTTCAATTGAGCATTCTTGATCAATTTTGACTGAAGCAATAAATTTTATCTTTAGTGCATTTATCTAAAAAGAGTCATCAAATTGTTTTTGTTTACTTTTTTTCATCAGTTGAATTTGGCAATTGTTCATCGTCAATACCTGCAAACATCTCCTTCAATTTATCTTCAATCTCCCAAAGGATTTTAAACTGATTCTTCAACCACTTCATTTTGTTTATTTTTGGGGATTCAAAGAGACAGTTTTCTTCTTGTTTGGTTGATCATTTATAGATTTTGTTTTATAACTCTCAACACTATTGTTATTTGCGTGCAAAGGAGAATTATTTGTATCCACTAAGCTACTGCTTGCAAAGTTATCACCACTGTTGTTGAAACTATTGAGAGAATGGTTACGAGCCATTAAAACTTTAAGGCGTTTTTAATTTAGGCTACTAATTTCTCCTTCTTTATTACTTATTGCTACTATTTCCGCAATTTTTCAGTTTCTGCCTTCACCAACCACTTCTGTTTTTTCTTTTTGGGAACCAATTAAGTTTTCAGGAACCAACACTGGTTTCTCCAGAGCTACGGATTCCTTTTTAGATTTTATTACACCATTGTCTAATTCATTTGACTGCATTCGCCTGTCAGATAGAGCTCCTAAAGTATTGATTTGCTCAACATATTTTCTTATATTTTCATTGTCTTCTACTGAATTGTGCATTGTCGGCTTAGAGCCGAAATCAGTTTCCAATTCATTACTGTATACATTCTGCGTTGGATTTTTGCTTAAATCCATTATTTTTGGTGACTTAATATATGTAGATTGTTCTCTGATTTAATACAGCTCCTCACTACTTTATATTATTTTGTGAGCTACTTTATTTACCCTATAATAAATGGTTGCCAGACTACAAAATATCTGTGGCCAGAGTTAGCAACTTGCTTCATAACGCTTAAAGAAGAAAATTATTAGAAGTTCTTACAAATACCTTAAACACAGAACAATATCTGTGCCTTAACTCATGCATTTTTTGTACTTTTTCTGTTTAATAAAAAACATTTTGGCCAGGATTCACTTAATTAAGTGTACCCTGATTATGGCCTTTTATTATTAGGTCAAAAGGCATTTCAGTTGTTTTTACCTAGTCTTTTAGCATGTCTATGTATCGCTGATGCTACTCACATTATTTCAATTGAAATAATAGAATATGAAGAAAATGTTCAAACACTTTTTCAACAAGGTTTTCGAGTCTGCTGACGAGCTGCGCATCAGCGAAATGTCGGCGGCATATAGACATGCTAAAAGACTAGGCAAAAACAAAAACAACTAAAAGGTATTTTGACCTAATAATAAATTTCAAATAAAATTGCTTAAGAGCGAATAAATCATTTTGAGTTATTGTACATTTTGGCATTGTTAAACGAATGATAATTCTTGAATTTTGCAATTAATTTCGACGAACTACAACAAAAAAATTCCTAGTAGATTTTAGTTTGACATTTTGATATTTCTTTATTCTATATCAAGCAAAGAAGTGATAATGGTAGAAACACATAACATGCGTTTGTGAGCGAGTAAAATGTCAAAAAAGTCAATTACTGATTTTGTATGAACAAGTTACACAAAAACTTTTGATGCGTATGCTTCCAGAAAGTTTGTTAACTTTGAACTTTTAAAGCCTAATGTATTTTTGACAGATAATTTTTGACAACAAAATTGAAACATTATTTGAATAGAAAAAATAAATGAAAAATCTCACAAAGAAAGCCGGGACTACAATTATAAGAAAAAACAGCGGAAACTTGGAATTCTGTTAAGAAGAAAAGGCTCTTTGAGCGTGTTGTGTAACGTGGAATTTTCCACACGGTAAGTATTTTAACGGTAAGTTGACGAATTAACGTGTTGTGTATTTCTACCTTATAATATAAAAGCAAAACGATAAACACTTTTTATATGAAGGAAGAGAAATGACTGAACTCAATTTATTAATTCAGGCATTCTGCGATAAAAGAAATATTTTCACAAAATTTATATGCAAAGCATCCACTTTAATCACTTAATCCTCATAGATTTACATAAACAATAAATTTAATGCGTAACAACGATTTTTACTCCTGTAGTGCGATTCTGTAACCAATTTTAACAATACTTGTTATTGTTAAAAATAATAACAAGTGAATTGGCGATTTTGCTATTCTGTAGATAGATATTTAACAACACTTGTTATCGTGTTGTTATTAGAGTCAGCTGTTGTTGTTAATAAACAACAAAGTGATTGTAGTAGTTTAATTTCGTTAGAGAAAACAACATAAAATTTTATTATATTTGTATATTAAATAAAGTTTTTTGAAAAATAAATAAAAGTTGTGAAATGGCATTTGAATATTTAGGTATAGTTTGTCAACACAAGAGCAGCAAAGCAGTTTGAGTGTAAGTCGCCGTTTACTGAGAAGCAGATAATCCTGATCTGCCAATCACGGAGTTCCGAAAACTTTATCGTTTAACTCTGGAACTACGTTTCCTAATATCACAAAATGCTTAAAATATATAAAATGTAAATTGCTCGCAGCTTGGCGGCAAATTTTTCAATTCTTCTTTGCACTTTTCGTTATTTTGACATATGTTTTACCAGTGGTGCCACTAGACTTACATTTTCTCGATGTTGTTAATTATAAGTTAGAGAATAGCAAAATCGTTACTGCAAGCAACAAAATAAATTGACAACATAACAATCTCTATTATTGTTAAAAGTTACAGAATCGCACTACTGATATATATATTCTTAGTTTTAATTCAAATACCTTTTGAAACACTTGGTATTATTAATTATAACAGTACTTTAAATCAGAACTGGAAACCCTAATAACATATGAAGTTGCTTATTTACAAATTTCAAAACTACAGCTGATTGATTAGATTTTAGCAAAGAACCCTTTGCCAAAAACAAATTCACGGTCATAGCCGAACGTTTCACCTTTGCTCTTGAAAGTGACTAAAATAAAATTTAGTAAAATCAAACAATTTAACATATTTATGTAATATGGTGGCAAAAATCAGTTAATGATAAAATATGTTCACATGTTAAAAATTTTTTTTTGATTAAGAAACCGATTATATAATCATTGTTGGCTGTAGAATTAATGATCGCAGTTAGGTGACGTATTTTGAAATGTTATCCACCAAATTTTCTGTGCGGTTTACGAGAAAAATGTTCAAAAGCAAAATTATTTTTGATAGCTGTAAATGCAAATCTCATAACACAACGTTTTTCTCACCATTGCAAGTTTATTTAAAGAGAGTCGAAGAGAAAATTATTGGCAGATAATGTCCAAAAACAACAGTTGAAAAGTTGGAAGAGGTATACAACTCGATCAAAAATTATCAACCTAATCCAATCAAATCGTCTAGAAGTGGCAAAGGATTTTGGTAGTTTGTTTAAAAGATAATTCTGCAATAAGTACAATTCAATTGCTAAACAATGCTTCGCCTAAAGGTCTTTATATATATGGAAGTGTTGGTGGTGGTAAGACTACTTTAATGGACATGTTCTACGATTGCTGTACTAATGTAAATTTTCAAACTTAACTCTTAAAAATGTAATAAAATAATAATATTTTAATTTTTAGATTGACAAGAAACAGCGAGTCCATTTCAACTCTTTCATGTCTCAAGTTCACAGTAGGATTCACCAAGTCAAAAAGGAACGTGGTCCTAGAGATCGCGCGTTCAATTCCGAAAAACCTGAACCATTTGATCCCACTTTACCGGTGGCTGAAATGATTTCAACTGAAGCTTGGCTAATATGCTTCGATGAGTTTCAAGTCACTGACATCGGTGATGCTATGATTCTGAAAAGCTTGTTTACACATCTTTTAACGAAGGCATCATTTGTATTGCAACAAGTAACCGTCATCCTTCTGAGCTCTACAAAACGGATTACAACGCAGTAACTTTTGCCTTTTATTGACATTTTGCAAAGCCGATGCAATCTTGCCGCATTGGACAGTGGAATTGATTACCGCCGTATAGCGCAATCGGGCGATACAAATTATTTTGTGTAAGTAAAAATGCAGGCAAGAATTTTCATTAATTTTATACTAGACAATTTCGAAAATAAAAATAAACTTTACTCTTAGGACAAGCAAATCCAATGCGAAGAGTGAAATGGAGCGTATGTTTAAAATATTATGTTCTGCAGGAGAACGATATCATAAGACCTCGTACTATAACACATTTTGGACGTAATTTAACATTTCAACGAACATGTGGCCAAGTCTTAGACAGTAGCTTTGAAGAGTTATGTGATCGTGTAAGCTTAACTGGATAGAGTTAATATTTATGTATATATAAATTAATTTTCATAAATTTGTAGCCTTTGGGTGGCAGTGATTATATACAAATAGCTCAAGTATTTCATACCGTACTAATTCACAATATTCCACAATTAACTTTAAAACTAAAGTCTCAAATGAGAAGATTTATTTGGTTAATCGATACGCTTTACGATAATCGCGTACGTAGTTATATCTGCCGAAGTTCCAATCGAACAACTATTTAATTTCAGCGATAAGCCTACGGATTTTGGCGATGATCAACGTATGCTAATGGACGACTTAAAATTAAGTGTGGTACGTAGGATGAAAGTTTGAATTTTATATATTTAATTATAATCTTATGCAACTTTTTAAATTGCAGAATGATACAAAAGCTAGTGTGTTTTCTGGTGAAGAAGAAATGTTTGCCTATGATCGAACTATTTCCGCCTATACGAAATGCAGAAGAAAGAATATTGGGAACAATGGGCGAAGCATCGATAAATAATATTATTTTCGAACTTTATTAATAAAATTGATACGCTTGCAACGAGTCACAAATTTAATTAATGTGTACATATATATGTACTTAAATTATATTAAAGTTAGTTAAAGTAAACAAGAACAAATACTATTTTATTTATTACAAAGCATTTCGTTGTTAAGTTTAAGGCTATTCTAATATCATTTTGTTCAATTAGTTATTTATAAAAAATAGGTCATATTTAAAGCCGTTAAATTCCAGTCACATTGAAATAATCTTCTCGTTCCTTAATTTAAAAATAATGCAGCATTCGAAAATTCCAAACTAAAAAAGTTTTTCTTTTTACGTGAACAGGAAACAAAACATACTTTAAGTTATACTTTAGAAATATTTTAGGAAGCTTGAAATATGTATGTATGTTCACTATTTCTGGGAGATTAGTTTCTATGCTTAGTTTAACTTGGACAAGAGCTTATGGAATGCAACATTCAAAAAGTGTGATTTATTAATATGTAGTTATTGACTTGTTCAAATAAAAATGTGTCAAGGAAAAGCAATTTTAGTTTAATATTTTCTTGGTTTCGTTTGCGTAAACCTGCAGAGGAAGTTTATTTTTGTATCTAAATTACAATGGGGAGCACCTCATCAGTGTGGTAGCATTTTCATCGGTGCGTTATGCGAAAGGTCAATAAGTCTACTAAGCTGTAGATATTTTAAGAGTATGCAATACTACCGGACCTAATAAAGTAGGCTTGCTAGCACAATAATACATGTGTTTCTTTTACTTTCGGACAGAGTAAAAATCAAAACTTGTGTTCCAATATCACAAATTAATGGAATCACGTGAGCTGAAAAACTAGATTTTGCCTTCACATCGCCCTATATGTATGTGTGAACATGTGCATAATAATTTCCTAAATCTCCATAATAGATAATCACGTTTCTTGAGAAAATATAAACCTTCCATTCCCATATCTAGAATAGATCAACCATTGGAAAAGCTTTGGTTGTGCTAATGCAGGAAACTTACTAGACATCTCGGAAAGCATTCTAAACATGCATTAGATATTTAATTTCATTTGGTTTCATATTTTTTTCATTGACTTTTAAAATTGTATTTACATTTTGTATCTGTAATTTCATTCCTGACAATACGTGCGCGTATGGTTCAGTTACCTGCGCCTAGGATTGGTATATTTTATATATTTATTTTATGAAATATAATATGAATACAAAAAATAAATAAACCTTCTATGGTAACAAGAAACACGCATATTTTGCATAATATTCTTTTAAGCACAGATATTTTGCTTTAACACTCTTTATATAAAGGCGTCAAATAAAATAAAATAACTAACACGTAACGAACTATAGTCATAATGTAACAGCATATTACCACTGAAAAATACACAAGCTTTTATCAACATACACACAATGCCGAAGGAAAACTTGTCACATTATAGTTCAAGATTAATTTATGTGCCTAATTTTACTAAATAAATATTCTTATTACATACATATGTACATAGAATTATGAATTTCTCATAAAATACAATTGTTTTTAATTTAAATACTTTGACGGTAGTATTTATGAATAACAAAGAAACATAAAATTCTTATTTTATTGCACAAATTTATTGACTGGCTTCATTACAAGTTAAAAACAGTTTCTAAAAATTTGCCATCTTTTGCAAAAACTTCTTTGTTAGTTTAACAAACGAATTTTGTATGATAAGCTTGGCTCTAATAAATGGGGCCAACTTTAATAATTTGTTCTGCATAAAAGCTTAATATGTAATTACAAAATGTCTTCGCTTTTTAACTGCCTCCAGATGTTGTCAAACATAAACTCATACACCTTTTTGTGTGACCTCACTCAGCATTTACCCATTTTTCTAATTAAGACCATTTCTTTTCATTCTGAACAAGCCGAATTGAAATGTAAATGTTGTTACCAAGCTCAGCTTCCCAGCTTTTTCATGGATGTTTCTTTCCGAATATTCATGCATTTCATTCATATCTGACTCAATTTTAACGAGCCTCCCATGGATTTCCAAGAGTTCAAGTTCATTTTATGCCTATTATGTGCAGATTTATGAAAAAATAATATTTGCGTCCTTATACTATTTAAAAAAAACAGCAATTTTATTCACTGTTAATTCCAGACATAATAGTTAAATTAGCACGAAGAAGGTCGCAATTTAGATTTTTTAATGTTGCTTAAAAAAAGTCATTTCTTTTAGAAAAAGAAATATTAGTTTTGTTATGGTGGTTATCCAAGGCCAGTAAATTTTTTTTATTTATTTAATTATAATTTACAAAGTAAATTTGCAATGCACAATATGGACCGAGTAACTGATACCATGTGCTCAAGATGATATTAACAGAATATTTGTTGGTAAGGTCAGTAAATATTTTTCTGTATGTATACATATGTATGTATGTTTCGATATTCAAAATGCGAAGAATAATTATACGGAGTAGGGTTTCTTATGTTTTATTAACTAATCGAAATAAAATCTATTATTAAACCACTAAAAGTGTAAAAAGATTGAGCTGATTTATATTAATTGTCAAAACCAAAGCAAATAACACAACATCTTGTATGTATTTATGCATTTAGTTGCAACATTCATGCTTAACCCCACCGATAACAAACCAATCGGAGTAGTATTAACGTCAGCAATTTGTGAAAGAAATTTCCAATTGGATTTTTGCGATTTTATAATTTGATAAACAATTACAAGTTTTCTTTTTTTACTGCATATTAATAAAAAATACAAGTTAATAATATGAAAGTTAATAAAATTTTAGAATTTGGTTTGTATGGAAAACGAAAAACATATATATTATGCATTTATATAATTTGGCTCATTTATATTTTTTACAGATAATAATTTATTAAATGTAAGTATATCTCTGACACAATTGGAAGAAATCGCAAAGAAATTTCTATACGAGGCCAGATTACAGGCCTAAACGAAGTCATTTGGGCCTTAAAAGCTCTCACTCTTACTGATCTGACCACATTAGCAGGCGATGATACGAATGCAAATGTTGTACGCCTCTGTCACAGAGCTGTTTATCCCTTTCCACCGCATCTGCTAGCAAATTCAATTGATCCAGCATTACATAAAATAATCCACACCGGTGCTGTTTGTGTTTATCCAGCACGTGTAGCTGATGCACGAAAGACTTTCGAAAGATTAGGAGTTTACAGTGAAATTCCAATAGCAGCTGTAGCCACTGGATTTCCAACTGGACAGTACAGCATAAAAACTCGTTTAGATGAAATAACCTTTGCCATCGAATCGGGAGCTACAGAAATTGACATTGTTATCAATCGCCAGCTGGCACTGACAGAACAATGGCAAGCATTATATAACGAAGTGTGTGAGATGAGAAGAACATGTGGAGAAAAAGCTAAAATGAAGACTATTTTAGCAATTGGAGAATTGGGCACAATGGAAAATGTAAGTCGGTAGGTTTTAAATTCATACAAGTGGTTTTCAATTCAGCTTAACATAATATATGTACATACGTATGTATATACATATGTATGTATGTGCATATTCATTTACCTGTGGGCTTATTCTGTAAATCGCTAACTAAAGCTAAATTTCCATTGCTAAAATCTACAAATTCGGTTTAGCTACTTTTAGCAACGAATACAATTCTGTGACTGAAGTTTCTTAATTTGGTAATGTCTTGAAATTGAATTCGTCGTAATTTTAGCTTTATTTCTTCCAACGGAGCCGCTGTTGTATCCTGTTATTGAAAAGCTTATTAGACATAAAGATAACACGGTAAATTTTTTGATTGCTCTTTATGATTCGAGAAAACACAATTGAAATTTAAAACTCATCAAAGGCACAAAAGCACGAAACTGAATACATATGTACACATTTACTTAAAATACAAACAATACAAGAACTGGTGCAAAATTTCCGAAAATCAGCAGAAAGCCAAATTATGAATAGCTTGGCGGCTTTGTTCGAGCTTGACAATTTGCCAAAGTGAGCATAGTATATCCCAAAGTAATTTTTGGGTTTTAAATACCGTGACAGCGGTTAAATCGAAAATCTCTAAATTTGATACGAGCAGCTTTACGATTAATAGAAAACAGCAGTTAAAAAATGGATGAAATTCTACAAGTGGGCTTAGCACCTCCCATACAATGAAAATATTAATGTAATTCACACCGAGTCTGTTAATCCGGTAATTTGTTAGTTGGCAATTTGTTAAAACACTTTACTGTGAACACACTTTTTATTCTATCTCAGTAGTGCGGTAACTTTTGTTACAAAACAGATTATTTAAATTTATTAAAAGCAAAATGCCTCGAGAAAGTGCAAAACAGAAATAGTAAAAATTGAATTAAAAATTCTTTGAGGAATAAAGTTACCGAGTAACAAGAAAATTACCAAGCTTGTTAGACTGGTACTTTGTTACTCGGCAGTTCGATAATTTGTTAATTTTACAAAACAAAATACACGTAAAAACTATCGAATAACGACTAACGTATTAACAAGGCCGGTGTGAATGACCCTATTGCTTTTACATATGTATGTTTATCTGAAGAACGATTGAAACGAAAATACCTAAATTGAATTGGCACGACACCAGGTGGTCAGTATTAATCACCATTTAAAATTTGGACCGAATTGGGCAAATGGACATATATGGAAAATATTCCCCGAAATGAATTTCAAAATGAAACTTTAGGTCAGTTTAGTTGTAATATATTGTATCTAAAAAAAATACGAAATATTGGCAAAGATATATTACAACTAAGCCGAACTAATTTTTGAAATTCAGTTCAATTAATAAAAAGGATCGAACCAATCAAATATCGAAAATATTCGCCCTTATTGCAAACGTCGACCACGTCATCGCATGACATCGACATAAGAAATGAGCGCTCGAGTACTCGCTTTTGAATTAAATCACTAGTTTCCTTTATACTTTTTTGATATATTTAACGCCCAAGATAATTTACAAACGCTTTCAAAAGAAATATATAATGTCGGAACAATTAAACAAATGCGATTTTTTATGTCGAGCTGAAGTGAAAACGATGTTGTCTTTGTTGTCTTTGGATTAATTTTAAAAAGCAGTTAAAGGCAAATGTGTTATAGTTTTGTAATCACCAGTGAGTGAAGCATGCAGATGTTAGACTAAACTGATACACATTGATAAATTTGTTGTATACTGTTAGTCACAGGAATCTATAAATATTCTTCTAACACCATCTTGGGCATATGGTTTCGCTAGAAATAAATTTTTTTTTAACATATCATAATATACAAATCATATGCAACCAGATCCTGATGATGAACCAAAGAGGTTCGAAATATTTAATTGAATCAAGAAGAGACAACACACAAAGGAGATAAATTTAGTACATTTTTGTTTTTGTAGAAATTCGAAAACTTTTTTAGCTATCATAAGTTTTTAATTTTGTTGTTGGCCTCCAGTTCCTTTCTAACTTATTGCTTCTGATCAATACCTGCTAAACAAGACAATTAAAGATTTTTACTTGAGCTGGGAGGCAGCCAGCTATTTCATATTTACTATAATAATCATTAGTAACCTGGTTTGGAACTGGAACTGGTGCGTACCATGCACATTTTGTAGTGGTGTTTAAACCACTCAGCCATGAGCTGAGTTTTTAAATTTTGAAAAGTTAAAATCTCATACATAAATGCAACCATAATCAATAAATTTAATCAAAATCTTTTAATTTGTATGCTTTCAGGTCTATAAAGCATCAATGGTTTGCATGATGGCTGGTGCAGATTTTATTAAAACTTCAACCGGCAAGGAGTCTGTGAATGCCACTATTCCCGTTGGCCTGGCAATGATTTGGGCTATTCTAGAATTTAAACGCAGAACTGCACAAATTGTCGGTTTAAAGCCCGCCGGTGGAGTGAAAACTGTACGTGAGGCGATAGCTTGGATGACATTAGTGAAAAGAAACTTTGGGCATGGAATGGTTACAGCCATCACTGTTTCGCTTTGGAGCTTCTGGTTTATTAGATGATATTGAAACAGTAGTTCGCAGAGGATTAGGCGCAAACGAGCAGCGGAAAAATGTTGTTGCGGCATATTGAAGCTCTTGTTGCAGGTATAAGCACTTATTGCAGACATATATATGTATATGCACATAAATAAAATACGTTCAAATGTTTTTTCTTATAACTGGGATCTTAGATTGTAAATTTAAATCAGTTTATATTGCGACAAAGATACATAAATTACGGTTTACTTATTTGACTTTAAATTAAAAAAAAAAGCTTTTCATTTTAATATCTCCTAAGATTTGTAAAATTTGTTATAAATGGGATTTGCAATGCAGCAGCAGCTATTAAATCTTCCTCAGCCTGGTTGTGTTCATTGTCATTTTGATGTTCTACGCCAGCTGGAGTCTTGTCCAATTTATTTTCGCGATCTGGAACTTTCATGTCGACAGCAAAATGTATCATCGAAATTAATACGATTCTTTTGGTCGTTTATAAGATAAACATCTTTCGGAACATCGATTATTTCTTTATTGCTTGGTGAGGATAATTGCTTTTCAAATGCGTTAAGCCACTTGATGTTTATGTGCTTGGCGGATGCATTAAATTTTTGGCAAAACTTTTTGGTTTGACATCGCAAAATTTTCTTGCCGTTGACCTTTCTTGGGTTGAGGTGGCGGACAAAGTTTGCCATTTTACGGCTTTTGTCATCAAGTTTTCGACTTGAGCATCCCCTTCATCGTTGCCATAAAGGTAAATAAAATTGAAAGGCTGTACTGCCGGTGGCTGCAGAAATTGTATAGGTACGGCAACTTGTTGGATATCCGCGGTCGGAGAATCGGACTGTTGTACTCTCGGTTTAAAAATTTCGCTGGCTTTTTTAAAGTTCTTCCAAACGCTCAATTGTTAACACTTCTGGCTGTGTGTAGATCCTCCATTGCCTAAATTTTGATTACTAGCAGATTTGGCACCTGGCGGCAAACCGTTAATTACTCCATAAATAAGAAAATTTGTATCTAAACCAATAATTTTATTTTATTAAATATAAAAAATAAATTTTCTGTTTTTATTTCAATTTTTAACTCACTGTTATTATTTTCTTTAGCATTTTATTTATTGTAGTTTTTACTTTTGGTTTTTGTATGTTAATTACTCTTCCACTGTTTTGCGCTTTTCTAATATTATTGCAGCTGTAATCTACTTGTTTGGCTTGCAAAAACTATAATAAATTTTGATGTAATCATCAGCTTCATTTATATCTGAAATGTGCCGTAATGTTTGAAAGGAAACTCGGAAGTCTCTGCCAGCAACCAGTAGTGCTACATTGAACAAGGCGAAAATTTACACAACGAAGACAACTTTATTTGAAAAAAAAGAGAAGTCACTAAGAAAAACTTGTTCCACACCAAATTAACGGGTTTTTCTTAAAGAGATTTTTCCATTTCTAAGAAAATAAGAAAACAAATCACTTATACACATGAAATGCGGGAATAATCGAAATGGTAACAAAAAACACATACATACATACATATTTATAAGTATGTAAGTTGCATACAAGACTTAAGTAATAATCATGTTAATGTAACAACAGAATAAAAGCTGCTGCAAGTACCTGCAATACACAATAACATTATGATGGTTAAATGAATGAGTGTAAATAAAATCATAACATTTTATTGGTTGGACAGCGTTTGAATGACGAGCACAATAAAATATAATTTCAATTCGTTTTCTTAGATTTATTTTCTCTCTTTGATGGATTTGTGTAATGAGTTCAAATTTTATGCCGTAATATTATAAAACCGATTGTGCATAAAACATATCTGATGTCCACACATACATGCCGATGTGTGGATGTAATTATAATTAATAAAATGTCTTTTAGCTGGTTAAATAAAAAAGTGAATTGAGTAGTTTTTTTAATGATAACAGCTCAAGTTTGTTGACTTTAACAATATCATAGGATTGTATGTTGTGCAAGTGAACCTGTTTCTTTGCTACTTGAAGACAAGTTCAAAGTTATTTGAAGTGTTTTAAATACGTGCACTGCGTTTGATCATATATTCAAATTTGTTTTTCCAAGCGGAAAGCAAAACATTTTGTGAAGCAAGGTTTGTGATGTAAAACAAGAATGTAGCACCACTCTATTTTATTAAGAACAATAATTGCTTGTGTAAAGGGAAATGCAAAACTTACCTTCATTTTAGATTTTACTTTTCCGATCAAAAAAAAAACCTTACATAACAAAACTTTAAAAACGATTTTCGGCTCAATAATCTAGCCTCTTACAAGCTCTGGCATACCATCTATAATAATCTGTAAAGCTTTTAAATCTCTTGTTACTGTATCGGTTAAAACTTCCATGGCTTTTGTTGCATGCTCAAAATGTCTTCATTTCTTCTTCGCAATCTTTGTCAAGAGTATATTCGCTGCCAGAATTTAAAGCATATTGATTACGTTGCATGCGCATTTGCGATAATAACTCGCTAAGTCGTCCCTAGTTAAAACAAAAGAAAAATCGAGTAACAAACTTTGTTTATAGACATTTTAAACAAAAAAAAAATAAAAATATGTACCTTAAATTGGGTTGGGGCTGAAACTAAAGCCTGCATATTTTCTAATTTTGTTCTTAAAGCTTCTTCCTCGGGAGTCAGTGCTAAGCCCACTTTGCGCGTGCACTCCTGTTTAACTATAATCTAAAATAATATACAAATGTATGCAAATGTACTGATTGATGGCTTTTTGTTCAGCTGCACACTTACCTTTAGAATTTTATGACTTAATTCAGCAAGATTACGTTTATATTCCATTATTTTCGCCGTAGCCGCCGTATGCCTCTGCCTTAATTCGGATAGATCATTCTCTACTTTGCGCAAATATAGGGCATGCATTTCAGTTTCATTTTCTTGACATTTTATTCGATATTTAAGTTCATTAAAGCCAATCATGGGTACTGGTATAAACTTTGATTCATCTGGATTATCCAATTTTGCTTGACACCACATTCGGGGATCGATTCCCTTAGGAGGGGTTTTTAAATATTCCTTAAGTTGGTCCTCATCCGGCAATACAAGAGCAACAATCTCTATTATGCCCAGATTGTTAAGTTGTCCCTTTATGTTGGACTGATTCAAATAGCTAGCCAGCTCTGTAGCTAATATACGTTTTGTGTCGTTAGGAGACAATTGCGATTTTTCCTCCAAATATATAACTAGTTGGGTTTTCTTCTTTTCACTTTGTTTAATTGAGTCTATGTTGACTACCAAATTCGGTTTATTCCCAAAGGCAGCATTTAGTGTATTAATAATTTGCTGTTGCTGGGCTTTAACTTTCGTTAGAGATTTGTCGAAATTTAATGCTACCAAACCAACTTTATTATCCTTGCCAGGCAACCGGCTATAGCCCATAGCTTTAAAGCGGCATAAATAGTTTCGGGTGTTATTTGAACGGGAGCTGCACTTTGTGAATAAAACGATTTACCAGTACCCACATAGCTTGAAAATAATTCCATTTCGCAATAATTGTATCACGTTCATCGCCATATAGAAACATTAAAATTGACTGAGCAAAGGCATCGTCCTCAGAAATTGGTGGAGCTTGTTGTTGAAGTTGTCCCATCATAAAACCAGTGTTACCACCAAAGCCCCAAACCCAGGGGTAACTGTAGTATTTGCAACTGGCTTACCAAAACCTAAAATTCACAGATCGATTATACTTATGTATCATAATTTGTCGTTTATCAAAAGCTAAAATAATAAAAGCAAATTTCCAAATAAAATTCCTATTATAGTGTGCAAAGTTATTATTTTAATGTTGTATGAAAACAGTCTGTTGATTTTATGGGCAAATATTTAGACTAATTGTCTCTTAAAGCATGGTGCCCTGCAAGTTTCTGTATTGGGTTCATTATTGTTTTACTTTAATATTGGCCACAATCTATTAACTCTACATTTGTACTCCGTTTTGATTGCTGATGACATTATCCTTTTCTTTAGTACTGATTTCGTTTTCGTTGATGTTTTGGAATCTAATAATAATATTTGCGAATGATTATATTAGCTCATGCTTTGCTCTTGCCGAATATTTTGTTAGGCTTGTAGGTTATATCAAAGGATATTGCGACTAGTCTTACTGCCTGGCCCAAAGTCAAAGTCCGTTAGCGTAAACATATTTTTGAATATGGAAGGGATTGCTTAAGATGCCGCATTCGTTATTTTATTAAGTTTCGTTATATAGCCTTTTTCCATTGTAATATTAAAATTTGTATACCTGATCATTTCCTTAAAAGTTTACATTTCCCGTTCTATCAGAAGAAAACAAATTCTGATATCTATAATAAAGTGCTTCTCATTTGCGATCGTTTGATAGTTGCTTCATATTGGGTTACCTACCATCAGTTACTAATAATGTCTTTCAACTTAAACTACTAAGTTCTTTTATCTAATGAACGTTTAAATGATTTAAATGGCTTCTTCTTGTTGTACAATACTATCATGTCTACATTGTGTCTTATTATTTCTTACGTTTGTCCACTAAACAAATTATGATAGGTTAGATTAAAAGGCATAGGTTAGACTCATGTGTGGATCAATAGAGGTCAAAGGAGCTTTGAGTGACCTAGGTTTTAAAGTAAAAATGTTATCAACTTAAAAAATCCTGAGAAAGAAAATTCGCCAACCAATTTAATCCGTGGAATTGAAATCAAACGATACTAAATATAAAATAAAAAAAATGCGATTCATCCTATTTATGATCTTAAATGCCTGTTGCATCGAAATATTACTGTGGAGGAGCGTTACAAATGTACAAGGTCGGTTCAGTGGCACAACTGTCAGGAATATGGGCACACAAAAACGTATTGCAAATTGCCAAGAGATTGCGTTGTACGTAAAATATCTTGGTAATCGCTGACAATTCTCTCCCTAACAAATTAGAATTTCTAATAAAGGATACATACAATTGAAAAATAATTTACAAAACTATTAATGGTGATAATGTAAAACAGTTATAGGTATCAAATATCAGATAGCTTTGAAATGAAAACCGTGAACTATGTTCCTTAGTTAAAAATCCATTTCAAACCATGAGCGAAATTCACGTACTTAAATTCGGTATTGCGGTAACTACAGATTTAATTTAGTTTTCGAAGCAGATGTTGTTGATCATATTAGTATTCATAATTAGAATTATATTTTGTTCAGAAAATTGTAATAATTTGATTCCAAATTAATTGTAATAACACTCACTCATCAATGAATATTGGTGAATTATTTGATTATAGAAATAAATATCTTGATTCGCCTCGTAGAATTGTTATTTTATAATATTGGATCTATACATATTACTATTTCGTTCGTAAACGCAGTTTTCAATGTATCAAAGTTGCATTTCTCGCATTTAATAATATTATCACCACTAAGAATTGTTGTATCGGTAACGTTAATGATAAAGAAGTTTATAAGAAAATATTTATTTATTTAATTATACTTTACAAAGTTTTTGCAAGCTATATATGCACAATATGGGCCGAGTAACTGAGACCATGTGCTCAAAATGGTATTAACAGAATATTTGTTGGTTCCTGTGACTGACTGTTCACGGCCTATGCCTTCACACAGGAAGTGGCAGCAACGTGGTTGACGATGAAATTCCTCAAAATAATCGCTAACTATACAGTTGAGACCTATCAATCAACCAGTGCGAGTGAGACGCAAAACTCTCGAAGGCTAAACAACAAAACAAGCCTGACTGCACTTAAGAAATAATTACGATGACGCGAGAGCTGTTTTCAGCTTTGTTGGAGTTAGAATGGTGAAATTGCATAAGCAATTCAACATACACATCTACATACATACCACAGATATAAATCTAGTCATAGAAAAATATATTCACATACAGAAAATAATCATATGCAAAAACATTGTAGGCTTTTGTCAGCTAGGAATTTTATGTTAAGTAGGTGGGCTGCTGTAGAAAGGAAAAGACAGATTACAGCTCACGTGGGTCCCATTGTGATAGCCCGAAAAGGCGAGTAGTAATAGGAAAAAGGAAGAGTCAAAAGAGAATATAATATAGCTGGTAACTTTTGTGTTAATGAAGCAAAGTTTAAAAAATTTTGGAAAGAAAAATTGTTATAATAGCAATTTTTGCAAGTAATTGAGATAATTGTTTTAAATGCTGTAGAAACTAATCCCGCATAAAGATTCACATTTGTTGATATTAAGCCAAACTTGTTTGTGAATCTATATAGTGTGTGTGGTAAATATAAACCACTTGAAAGTAATTTACTTGTACCAAATCCTCCAAAGCCACCCGTCGAAGCTTGAGTTCCAAATCCACCAAACGCTGGCGCAGTTGATGTGGTTGATGTAGACCCAAAACCAAAGCCAGCTGAGCTCGTTGAAGCTGTACCAAACTGCCAAAGTTTGGAGCTGCTGATGTTGAAGGTACATTGCCAAATCCTCCAAACCCTGTTGAAGTTGCCGTTGATGTGCCAAATAAATTTGGTGCTTGTGATGTTTGTGTTACTCCTGCCCCGAAATTCCCAAAGCCACCCAAAGTTGGTGCCGTTGTGGTGTTTGAACTTGTCGTACCAAAACCTCCAAACCTCCTAGTGTGGGCGCTGACGTTGCTGCAGCTGTTGATGTACCAAATCCTGCATTGCCAAATGCTGGTGTTGTGCCAAATCCCGTCCCTGGTGCTACAGAGGTAGCTGGTGCTCCAAACCATGTGTCGTTCCTGCTGCTCCTGTACCAAATGATGAAAATAATCCAGTTGCTAAAATATTGACATTTTAAGGTTTCATGTGATGACAAAATCTACGACACTGTGCAAAACCACTCACGTTTTGCCGGTGTACTCGTAGCGCCTAAACTAGTATTAGCTCCAAAGAAAGACATTTTCTAATACTTTAATTTAATAATCACTATTTCTTAATTTTGTAGCAAATTTCTTATCAAATAACTTGCAACAAAGTAAAAATTTAAATATACTCTAAAATTCATACAATTTTACAACATACTAACAAAAATATTGCCAGCCCAAATATTATTCCGTAGTTACCAGATTCGAATGTTATTTGTTTTTTGCTGTTTTCGAACATGCAAGACATACTGGCTTCAGCAATCTAGCAAATTTCATTGTAGATTGCATCGTGTGTATTCGCGTTTTCGATTTCATTTCAGATTGCATTGAAGGTTTCATCAACAATATATTTTGATGTTGCATTGATTGTCTGAATCGTGATGCATTTTATCTCTTTTATTCATTGAAAACAGGCAAACTGCGAAGATCTACATTGAATAAACTACGTAAAAAATAAAATACAATAAAAATAGCAATTGAAAAATAGAAATTGGATAAATTTTATTAATATTAATAATTTATACACGTTTACCTAAAATATGGAAATTTAAGAGTGAAAAATTACCAAATTTGGTCGGAAAAGAAATAAGATTATATTTATTTAATAAGTCCGTCAGCAATCACGTTTGTCAGCTGATACTAATTTTGTTTCAGCGACTATAATAAAAAGGTCTTATACGACAGCGGCATGCACGCGCAAACACGTGCCGGTACCAGCATTTTGATCGTGTGTATGCATTTGGTGCGATTATACACTTTACTGTAGCGAAGTAGAACTGAGTTTGATATTTGGCTGATGAATCAATCTGCCATTTTCCTTGTTGTAATTCGCTTAAAAGATTGGCTCAGCCACAAAATATATGACTTGTTTCCTTTCTTTGCAGGGAAAAGACCACCTTGTAACGCATCCGCCTTGAACGCAATGATGATTTAATTATCAACTTTAACTGATAAACTGTGACAAATGATGTCTTAGCGACGACTAGTAAGCAATGGTGATTTAAAAGTATCGAGCAGTATATTTTGAAAAGTTCTGAATTAGGAATATGATCCGAAAAAGTACACCAGTATCATGTTTAGCTGTTTCATTACATTTAGGACAATTCTAGCACAAATTCCGTTAGGATTTTATTCTCCACATTTTACACTTAATAAAACACAACAAATATACACGAAGAATTAAATGGCAAAAGTTAAATGCCGAATTCAAAATAGGATAATGCTACTCTTTAATGTTTATGGTTCGAAAATTTATTCTTTGTTCTAGAAAAGTTTATTTTTAGGGAGAAATTCTGTGAGAATAGTTAAAATTATGCAGATTATTTTTAGTTATCGGTACCTAAACGGTACGGTAAACGTTTCTACAACAAAATCTAAGAACGCAGGATATAGAACCGTTATTTTGTTATTGAAAGCAATTTGGACAGGAAATTAAAAAAAAAAAACATGCATATGTATGTAGTTTTAATAATGTACTTTTTCACTAGTCTCTTCAACAGTTTAATGCCTTTGTTCTTAAAACTATTTTATGCTTATTAAACGTTTATTTTAACAATATTCCTTGTAAATTTGTCAAGTAAGAGCTTAATAAACGTACAATAAGTTTTATGAATAAGGCCTTAAGATATGTATTATTTTATTTGTAACAATTTTGGTCTGTAAAACTGACCTAATTATTTTTAAAACAGTGATAAAATTAAATTCTTTTGCTAGTAAGGAACTTTTTATAATTTTTTTCCTCTGTGCTTTTAAATTACTTTCACCAGAACTAACAGAATTTTGTTTTGTCCACAACGATACTATACCGCTTTCTCCAGCCGTTACTAAAACGTTTGTATGTAAATCAAAACACTTTCTCGAATTATTTGTTTGTTGCCTTGAAAATCAATATCAGGTAATAATTGTTTATTCTGCACTAACAAAGATCTTAGTACTTCCCTAAAATACAAAATAATTTAATTAATAGTTACAATATATTTTAAAATGTAACGAACCCTTTGTTGAGATATGAGCCTGCTAAAACGAAAGTCCTGCCATCTTCCGTATTGTGGCAATCAATTAAATTACAATTTGCTATTGATTGTCGTTTTATGCTTTCAGTTATTTGAGCTCTTTCGAAATCAGCAATCAAATTACCATCTGTGCATTGATACATTTTTAAATCATTGGTATGTGTAATGCAAGAAACAACATCTTTGTCATAAACATTTTTATGCCTGCATATTATATCGATTACTGAATTAGACCACCATATGATACTATTAGTTTCAATAAGTTTCTAAAACATCTCACCAATTAACTTTATGTACACTGCTTACAGTGTTAATCGTTGTCGAAAGGGCTTCATCTTCGGTTGATTTTTCTATATTATAAATATTAATCAGCTCCATCCGTAGAGCCTGAGCACAGTATATCCGTTAGTGGATGAAAACGCAGAGTCGTCACGTCGTCTTGATGGCTTTCGAAATAACCCCTAATGTTCTAACTTAAATCATAAAACATTAAAGAAGACATTGTTGTGATATTGCTCAGAGCCCGCACACAATATACGCCTATTTGAATTGCGATCAAAGCATAGAAATTGTCTCGGCATTA
>BGZK01003476.1:0-24650 GCA_005406025.1 Eumeta japonica
TTTTACTGAAAATCTAATCGAATTTCCTTGCACCGCAATGGCCTTGACTTTGAATCCCAGGCGCCTATCGCTTGAGTCTTTCTAGCAATTGTTCACTAGTGCCAATCGTTCGGATTTATCTTAGTGATCGAGAATAATTGTGTGATGTTCTCATGGCTTTAAACATGTTTTTTTAATGATCACTTAAGTATCCAAGTATATAATGTTAATTCAAATCCAATATGTTGTTGATAAATAATAAATGTGATGATCATAGTTTTCGCTTATCAGATATTTTTTGCTCTTAGAGATATTAGAGACATTTGATATTTTGTTGTCAGAAGTCAAAACGCTTATAATACTATTGCACTATTGACGCTACCACATGTAAACTGCTGTGTTCGTGGTCTATGTAAATAAAAAAGTAGATTAGGTAATTATAAATTGAACAAAGTCTCAAATTGAAGTAAATTGAAACACGATATTTCCTGTAATTCCAAAGCGAACAATTGTGATCATTAAAATGTAGTTCATTGACGATCGCAACACAAAGAAAGAGGTCCAGTAGCAGCCCTTACGCCGTGTACATTGTTGGTTAACGCGCCGAGGATAAATTCACTTGTCGACCGTGTTTCTATAATATTCGTTGTTCCCTTAGCAATTTTCCACGTGGCCGAGCACACTCGGCGTAATGATGTTTTTAGATATAAGATATTCGCGTGCATACATTCGCCACGCCGGTCCGTCGGGTCGACAATAGCTCATTGTTAGTGTTCCTTCGGAGACTTATTTAGCAAGTGTCCGCCGACCCGTATCGTTCCCTTCGCTGGGCGATTTGTACGACTATGCGATTGAATTTATGTAACGGTTCTGCGTTTGTTCTCTGATCATTTGAGGAATAAACGCGCTGTTTAATATTAAGCAAGAATATTGTCATTGTACGACCCCGATACAAACTTTGACCGATACAAACTGAACGTGAGACACGCTCTCGATTCGTGATATGTTGCCTGAAACCTAGCCAAGTATTACAAACTAATTAATGCCGCAACGAAACCGTGGGTATAATAGGAGCATTCTTGAAAATTGACTCAAAATTCTCCAAAACTCTGAGACTAGATACCATCCATGACATTTACAGTTTACTTTACAATATTTTTTCGATGCTGTTAATACTTTCATCTGAAGAGAAAACTTATCAATAGTCAAAATTAGAACACACTATATTTGCAATATTTGAAAATAATGCCCAATAGCTTTACGTGACACAGATTAAACATGTTTCGGTTGTGTTTTATTCGATCTCCATACACTTTATATCAAAAGGCTTTCAAGAATTCAAAACGAATTATAACATAAATTACCTTAGACACTTTTCTTCGTTTTTTTAGTATAAAATTCGCACAGAAACATATTTGTGGTGCTTTTGAAGTTATACTTCTTTTGGCACGTTTGGATGAGAGTGAATTTGTGAGCTGCGCGCACAAACGACATGATGAAGTTAACCACAGAATAGAAATAATAAAAAAATATTTTCAACACTGATATATAGTTACAAACAGATTGAAGCTGCCGCTTGAATTCGAATTTCGAATAATGAGAGAATTTATGTACATTTAATATAAGAAAATAAATTATTTTAAAATTTAAACTGAACTTTATTGACTGTGTTGGCGAGTACTTTGATACTATATGGTAATCAGCGTCTGATGATGGAGCTGGAAGGTGGCCATAGGAACTCCGTAATTAAACGACGCAACCCCATCGAGTTTGGGCTCGTTTGATTCCTCTTGACGAGTACTTTGATACTATATGGTAATCAGCGTCTGATGATGGAGCTGGAAGGTGGCCATAGGAACTCCGTAATTAAACGACGCAACCCCATCGAGTTTGGGCTCGTTTTTAATGATGCCAAAGAGTATAACTTCTCAAGCGCGTACTTATGTACACGCACCCAATTTTTTTTTTTTAGAAATATTACAGTTTCCAATAAAAGTGACAATCTTACAATGGAACGCTGACTTTATATTTTCAATCACTCTCCAAGTGAGATACTAATCAAAGCAAATGACGAAGATACGCTACATAAGTTGTCAGTTATGGTACCTACGTGTTTGTTGTACCGATTCCCACTGTAAGGAAAAAATTGTGAAACCCAATTTTTATTCTATGTGTTGAATTCGTTTGTGTCTACTGTTCTACTCTAGAATTTATGCATGAAAATTGTTTAATTAAATTGCATTATACTATTTCTAATACAGTATTAGTATAAAAATTGTCATAATGCAATCAATTTGATATTTTCAGGCATAATTTGTATTTCATATGTAATTTTAAATTTATGTGAAATAAACATGTGATTTAAAATTTCTAGGTTACCCTGGTAATTAGATCACTTTTACAGCCGTTACTGAACACTAATATAGCTCTGTGTCACGTTAGAAGAATGTCAACATTCTATAGCGTAAAAGTATCTGAATTTATTCTTCTTACTGATACTTTTACGCTTTTTACGTACGTTTTTAAACAAAATCAGAATTAACTATCATATATCACATTTTAAATTGTCAATTTTGTAGTCGTTGAAAATTCGAGTCATATGTCGTGCCTAATACGATATATTTATATATCGCTTTATGAAAACGTATCGATTTCTACACATCCCATTGCAACTGCTAAAAGCGTAGCCGCAAATAACAGAAGTTAAACAAATACACTAATAGGCACTCGCATCGTGGAAACATAAACACGTCAATAAAAATCGCTGTGTTTCAACAGTGGTATTGTGATTTTAAAACGCTCTCAATAATAAAATTTTTATGCCCGTCATAGCGATACTTTCAAATGCCAAAGTCTTTACAAACCTTTCCAAGAATATATTCGATCGGCGACTCCTTTTAATGAATTGTTTTCATTAATATTCAAGTTGTAATTATTACATTTCTTGAGGACAAATTTTCGGTACAACCGATAAAGGTGTTCTCGAAGACCCTCCGATTACAAACAAAATATACTTAGATCAAGGTTGGTCAGCTCGAAACTTTCACTTTTTGTCGTTGTCGTTGGATCCACATCTATCAATGCAAAATTTATTGGCTTTACAAAAATTAAATTTTAATATATCTGAATTTTATATCGTAATAACATTTTTCATAGTTATTCAGTCACATTCTATACAATATTCAACGTATTTTATTTGAAATAAAGCTCATTAGATATAGGAATTAACCGGTAGATGAGTTTAAAGAGGATTAAATAAAACCTTATAAATGAATGTTATTAGATTCGTAAAATGTGTTTCGCTGATCTATATCAATTTATTGGAAACTAAGTTCTATGTGAAAAACTAAACCGGGGTTTAAAATGTTACAAATCCGATTTTAATCTGTCTGTTAGTTCAAATAATCTTTAAGTTCACATGTACGCTTACACACACACTCACACACACACACACACACACACACACACACACACACACACACACACACAAACACACACCCTATCACTCACCCACGCACACACACTCACCAACACACATACACACACACACACAAGCAAGAGCTTGCGCAACTGTATATACATAAATATATACAAAGTTCTTCTAAAATAGTCAGACTAGCTCTCCGTGATGTCTAAACGTCAATATTGGTTGAAAACATTTCAGAAAATCGAGGAAAATAATATCTTCCCTAATTTACCGATAATTTTCAATCTTCTTAGCAAGCAGTTTAAACTGGATTAAGCAGTTTAATTGCCGTAGACTGAATTTTCATGCCTGCCACGTACCCAGTTTATATAAAATTATCCGCCCCTACTTCAATCTCGATTCTATTTGTAAAGTTATAAACTGTGCTATATTCTTTTTTCAGACATTAAACCTTATTTATAGCACAAATGAAGTTTTTGCCGAAGATTCCATCATTTTCATCCACATGGAATCGTGATTTCAAATGAAAATTAGCAATATTTATTAAAATCTCTACAGTCCTTATGCTAAAATTAATTAACAACCCTCAGCCAACCGCGTACCTATAATTTTTATATTTAAGTATTAAGTTTAAAATCTTTTTCCCTGAGAGTACAAAAGAGAATTCAGTAAACATTATTTGACATTTATTTTGTTCCTTTTTTCGAATAAGGTTACTGATTATTTTTAAATAATTATCATTTTTATAAGTTTAAGGAAATGATAGCTCGTACCGCCGGTAACCGAAATGGTGAGCCGTAGTTTTAAGTTTGTCGATTATTTGGTATCTACATGTATTATTTAATCTATAACTATTCAAGGTTTTCATAAATTTCAGCATAGAAATCTTAAAGACACTTTAGAGTTTGATAAAGACAAAAATTGCTTATTTAAAAGTATAAATAATTCAAATACAAATCGAATGGCAATTTTGTATATTTATGAATTGCTTTTGTATTCAGAAACAGTGATGTGGGATTTTTACAGAGACGAGGAATAACATTGTATTGTTGAATTACAAATATGAGTATCTCTTGATGGGGCGTCCAAAGAGACGGCGCCCGCGGTGCGAGCGAATGAGTATTGGAGAAAATGTTTATTGCCCACGGCCTGCACACTGCGACAACAACGTCCTGTCACTCACAGCCCGCAATACGAGTGGCGGGGATATCTCTGACATCAAACTGGCCTGTTATAAATGCAATGTCCTTTTTCTTGTTTTAATAGGAAATCGAGCATACATTACAATGTAGATTGTTCAAATAAAAACCTTATTACCCTGACCGTCGGTCAGCAACCTATGACTTATCGCACGTAACCAATGGGTTACGAGGGTGGCTGGCCCTTTCCAATGACACCGTTTCTTGTTTACTTTGTAGGTTTTCATCAATTTCATTTTTCTATCCTTCATCGAAGTATGCATCTGATAACAGCACAACGATTTTACGAAAATTTCTCATCCAAAAAACTATCTTTGTCGGAAAAGCGAAAACATTCCCCAGTTCTATGACCGTGGACCGGAGTGATTTGTTGAAGTTGTTAGGACCCTTTAAAAAAATGTGTACGCAGCGTGTCCATGGATTCCTTGCGTTTTCCGAAGACCAAAGAGGACCTCAAACTGAACAGCCTTGTTCTCGGACCATTGATTGGCGGAAACGTATAAAATCGTTCTAAAGTATTTCCTATTTTAGAACGGGAAAATGCGGTCGCCATTAACTCCACAAAGTGTACATAATGCGCGCGTAGTACGCCATCGACTTGCAATTTTCCGCTTTACTTAAAATAATTGTTTTCACGATAATTAGTGGATAAACTTTTCTTTTATCCCAACCAAATATTCGATGTGGGTTTTGTGAAATATTTCTGTTGGATCATAAAGAACACTTTCGGATATTTCGTTTTTTTGTAATAAATCATGTATTTCTGTTAAAGTCCAAAGATAAAGGGAATTCAGCCTACGAAAAATTACTCTGACTTCTTAAAAATGAGAATTATTAAAATTACTTGAGTTATTGAAAATGAAATACGGTCAAGGACACATATTTTATAGCATTTAAATGAATACTAGATTACTGAAATAGCTCGTTCAATTACATGAATTACATGATACACTGATGTTTAGCATATCAAGTATTACACGGCGAAAAATTGTAAACGCGCCCTTGTAAAGCAATTGAAACTTTATATTTATGACGTTGTTCTGCCTTGCCCTCTTACCCTCCCTTCTTTCACACAGCGTACGTTCCGTTGGCGTGACGCAGCCACTACTCCTTTTTCATTTTATGAAGTGAATGTTTTATGAACGGCTCTTGCGTCGGAAACAAATTAAAAAATCGTAATTAAAAAAAAAAACAAAGTGATCAACATATTCTCGTAATAACAGCTAAAATATTAAAATCGCACAGCGGTTAAAAAGTATCTCTGCCAAATAACTATTCCATGTTTGATTCTCAGTCGTCGTGACGTCATTTTTATTGATTACACCTGTATAACTTATGTCGCAATCCGGATATATAATTACGTATGTTGTGACGACGGAACAATACAGTATTTACTTTCAACAGTAGCTATTACAATTCACCATTGAAAATTTATTCTCTAAATTTTTTAAGTTTGTTTTTTCCCCTGCTTCCGTCTGTGTATATACCGAACGTAGGTTTCCGAACAAATCGACTTTTCTAATTTAGTACTAACCGTTGTTTATAATATTGTATAATTGCTGTAGCAACGCGCGGTAATTTTATCGACATTCCTCGATTAACGCCTATGATAATATCTGCGTTGTATTTTAAGATTTCATCCACGGCATTTGGGGATACGAAAATTTTTCCATTGTATGAAATATGCTATATGTTGGAATTAAAAAATGGTTATTCATCAATGATATATTTCGGGGTTGTCTTAGTGCATTAGGTTAGGTTAGGTTAGGTTACAAGCTCACACTGCTTGCACACCACGCACTATTGTCCCAATGGATTTTTTTACGTTATAATAGTTAGATTGTTTGATACTATTTATCATAAACACCTATACATTACATTCATTATTCATTATTATATTTTTAACGCCGTAATATGAACATAGATTATTATTTCTATCACAGTTTTTTACACAATGCAATAAATAAAAAATAATGTGCAAAATGACTACGTTCCATTTTAATTGGTTCGTTTTTAGACGATTTGCCTTTTTTAATCCAGCGATTTATTTGTATTATAATTTAATAATCTTATTTACAAATCTCTGCCTGCGCTTTTTGTATGAAAAAGTCTTAGTCGCTTTTTGTACGTTAAAAGAAAAATTTTAATAATAGACGAAATTGAATACAAGGAAAGATTGACACATTTATTGATGCGGTGGTTTCAGAAATGAATCTGATTGGTTGGCCATCGTTGCCGCAACAACACAATAAGAGGAAGAATTAAATTGTTATTCTCTAAAGTTAAAGCGAACCTTCAAATAAGGATAGAACCTTCAAATTAAGGATAAACATGAATAATTTATACATGCAGATTCTTTCGCAATGATTTTCTTTATTATACTAAAGCATATTTTTATAGTATTTTCGAAGAACAAACTAGCATGCCAGCCAACAAAAGTAGGTGGTCACCGGCACCCGTGGACCCAAAAAAGTCACCATTGCATTACCGTCCCCTTAGTAGAAATAGAACAACTGAGGGAAGACCAATGGTTTGACAAAAGAGGGACTTGGGTGTTGAATGAGGAAGTGGCCAACGTAAGTTATAAATATGTGTAAATTATATCTTACATTGCAATCTGCATTCACATCCCTAAGAAAACCTTCAATGGTTCAACTTTCAGAACAACTACATTTTATTTATCAATCATAGTTAATCTGTAATAACCCAAAAAAGTTCAATACATACTTATTCAATCAAAGTGTATTCGGTTATAAGCATGCACGTTGTATGGATTCTATTTCAAGAAATTTAATAACTACAACAACAATTAGTTCAGGCACCTACAATTGTAGCTAAATATAGAAACGGGCGACGGTCCGAAGCAATGCGAGCAATAACGCCGCTATAAATAAAGCTAATATCGAATCAACAATAAGTCGTTCCCGACCGCACCAAGGAATTTCATATATCCGGCCGGGGCGCGACGGCAAACGCCGACGGCGCTGGGCGAATTTTTTTATTATCGGATGCAAATCGAAGCTTTATTCGCGCTAAATATACCAATGTGGCGCGGAATAATGTTCGGAGTCGGTTTTAATGGGGGTTGTAGGGGGGGGGAGTGTTCTATTTATTGAAATCATTAAAACGCGTTCTGTAAGTTCCGTTATGTGGGGATACAATAAAATCTGTGGTTGTAAATTGTAGCCGTTTTTTGGTGAGCAAGATTTCGAAATCGGATTACAATATGTATGTGAAGATCGAAGTTATTTTTTTAAATATGATGATATATGAGTTATAAAATGTATATAAAATATTACCCTTTTCTGGAAAACGCATAAAATGCAACTCATGAATTCGTATGCCGCTTTCACCCGCGCATCCCTCGAAGGTTTATCGCATTTGTCATCATATTTTCGTATTTTTAATTGCGTACATAAATACATAACAAAAACAAATGGATCTCGTTAAAATTGTACACCCAAAAAGTATCAGGTTGAATATAAATTATCCTGAAATTTATTAAGATCTCCCGCTTGCCTGATTTTGTTCGTGCAAGTGAAATTGAATAATAGAAAATGTTTTCCTCGTCCTCGTTATTTCTCTCGTACTTCAGCCGCCTCCACGCAACTGTCATTTTCTTTCACATTCAGACATGTTTCATGCCGGATCACTTTAGAAATGAACTTACTTCTTCTTTCTTAAACCGCAATTATTATTTTTTTTAATTTCGTATCCTATTCTCGATGTCCTCATAAAGTTTTAAGCAGTTCTATTAATACACCAACCAAATTCGAGGCATTAAAGATGGCATTCTGATAGTTCAATGAAATGTCTATTTTTAGATTACAGCTGATGCACCTTGTTCGCAATCCAGATGTTTTACGACTAAAGTTAGTTTAACCCATTTTGACAGGTATTTTTGCGGCACAAATAATAAGTTTTTGACGCATACGGTACAAAAATGTCATTATTGACTGAAATTTCACTCTTAGTGCATAAAAAGTTAACTTTTTTTATATTCAAAAAATATCAAATGATACCAGGCAAAGTCGAATGAAGAACCTAGTGCGTGAACTCAATGTTTTGGCAACGAAAGAGGCTGACGAATACCGGCGGCGATAAATCCATATGTCATGCGAGACAAACGAAAATGTGAATTTAATATATTATTCGAAGCTAAAAAAAGGAAATTCTCGCAAGTTATGATTGACGTTAGAATAAACGCGATTCTACAAATGAATAAGACAGTTTCTTTGTACATTAAAGTTTGTGGATAGCGCGCGCGGCGCGGCGGCGCTAAGGCGCCGGCGCTATGAGATCATCCGCTTTAATGGCCGCTAATAATAAAATTTGTTTAACATATTACGCTGGCCCGCCGGCACAAATAAACGGAAGGCCCGAATACCCTACTAAACGCTCGCGCGGCACGCCGGAGGCGGAGCGGAGCGATTTCTGATAGCGATTCGCTGAGTTTCTATGCTTCTCGCCCGATCGCGCTGGAGATCGCTAACGTATTATGTTAATAAACGTAGATGAATTTACTCTCAGTTTAAGGAAACTGTAGGTATCTAGACCGAAATTAGTATTAATTAATCAGTACTGAGAAAATGATTCCGACTGAAGAGTTACATCAAAGATTTTTATAAATCTCGTACAATAATAGGTACCAGTAGTATGAATAGAATAGAACAAGCTACAATAAGACTTTTTACACGCTAAGAATGCATTAATGTTAATGTTTGTTGGAATCTAACTTAACCCGATGTATCCAAAGAGCGGAAATTTTATTTTTACATAAAAAATATTGAAAATAGGTCCAATATAAAAAAAAAAGAATATATATAAAATCTCATAAAAGCGAATGTCCATCGATATAGTTCCCATAACGTAACACAAATACGACAAGAGACGATACACGAGTCATAAAATTACATGTGTACAATCTGTTTGTAACAGAAATTTAATTGCGTGTAAAACTTTTTCAAAAAATTTTCGCCAAAAAGATTTCACGTAAAAACTCCCCACACGTGAGCAAGTTGCTTTGCGCGCTATTTTGCCTTAATTAGAAGTTGAAATTGAATTTGTCGCAATGACAGCAAGCTATTCGTACTTTACAGCTTGGAAGTTACGGATAACAACAAGAACGTGACAAGTCGACGACAGACTGTAGTCTCTTTCGTCGTACTTTTATTTAGAGATCTCAAACAGAACATTTCCTCTTGTAGTAAATTCGTTGCGCAATATGTAATGTATAGCAATCCTGTTAATTAAACCTTTGAAAGTCAAACGATGTATTATACTAAAAAAAAATATTTGTTTTCAAATGTTGAATGAACGGATTGATATTATTTTCAGTTTATTCAGGCAATCTACAACATCAATTATACAAATACTAACGTGATTTTCTTTTTTCTATTTATTTCTAATGTTGTTATTTTATTATAATTATTTTTTATTTTTAGATTGCCTGAAGAAGTTAACTAAATATCAACAAAACATTGCAATATTTGAAAATGTAACATCTGCCTATTTTACTTATCGAAATTCCCAATATTTTCAAATTGAGATCCATGGATGAGAACAAGTTTATATTTTACACAAATTTGATAAGCGATTTGTATGTTTGAGTTACCAAATATTCATGTAAACAATACAATAATGTGTATTTTCTTACCCCCGTTCAAATTGAAAGAGAGGTAGTAATTGTACTTTACGTGTACCATTTCAGCAGTGGAATTGGCCCGTTTTCATGCTGCAGCGTGTGTGATTAGAGCACGTCTGCAAAATTTTATATTTATATATGCCCATATTAAGAGTTGTATTCTTCTGTATGTATGTAAAATATAATTTTTTTTTTGAAGTACTTCAATAACTTGAAGTAATGATAAAGGCCAAGAAATAGTTCATGTACAATATTGAAAGGAGATGAAATAAACAAGATGTAAAATTAAAAATGGGAAAATATTGACCTACTTACGTATACTACATTATGGCACAAAGTACTCTACGTTCGCAGTCTAGCCTCTTTACGAGAAAATTTAATGAGCACTAACCCTGTTCGACGTGTTTTAGTATTTTAAATTGGTTATATTTTTTTTTTTTCAATATTTCTTGACTTTTGGGGAGGCGGGTCGCGACAGTCGCTGCCGGAGTTGTAATTTTAAATTGTGTGTTTTTTTGCTTTGTCAATATTTTGCAATTTATAGCATCTTATACAAGTAAATTATTTTCAATTTTTATTTCACATTTTAATATTTACATAGTTTTAGGAATTTTAAATCTTACAATCGGATACTTAATTTTAATTTTACAATTTTAGCATTTTACACAATTTTAAATTAGTTTCAATTATTAAAATTACATTTTATTATTTACATATTTTTAGAAATTTTTTTTAAATTTTATTATTCTACATTTAATTTTATTTTAGATTTTTCTCTATTTTTACATTTTATTAATTTCACTATTTTACACATTTTAATTGTTTGACAAAGGCCCCGTAATAAATAGTATTGTGTTGTTGGAAGTTCTTTCGTCCGGACAATGTCGTCAAGGCGGGTCGTAAAGGGCGTCATTGTCCAAATCCGAGAGAACGGTAACCTGGCATTGACGAAAGGGCGCAGAAACTGATGGCGGCGACAAAAATCAGCAAAACAGCAAAATCAGAGTTGACGCCGCCATCGGAGAAAGCGCCTCAAAACTCCGGACGGGCCGGAAACCTCGGCGGCCGCTACCGCGTCGGTCAAGACGAAGGCCGCAAAGCATGCATCGGCTCCCCTCACAATAAGTCCGCCAAATTTGTTGGTGGAGGTGGAGCCGATGGACAAAATTGCGGCGCTGGGCAAAGAGACCGACGCGGGAGTTTTACAGCTATACAGGCCGTCGGGGATTTGCAGGGCGGGCGAGCCTGAGGAGGAGATTGGCCGCCCGTCGCTGTCCGGAAGTGGGGGACCGAGGCCGAGTGACCTGTCGGGGAACTCCGCGGTGCGAGTCCCGGGGTCCACGCCTGTGGGTGTCCACCCGATAAACAGGGTGGCATCCGCGATGAGCAACCTCGCCGTGGGGCGAAGAGCGAGCTCGAAGGTCTCAAAAACATCAGTAGAGAGGTTAAAGAATCGGTTATCTTGAAACTGCAAGACATTAGCGAGCTCGCTCTTCGCCTCGATGAGTCCCGCTCCAGATATGTGGTGGAGTTGGAGCGGGAAAAAGCGAGGAGGGCCGCGGAACTCGAGGCCGCGGAAAAGAGGTTCAACAAAATCAACCAGGAGAACCTCGACAGGTACTCAAAAACGGAGGAAAAGATAGAAAGACTCCTAGCCGAAGTCGCCTCCACTAAGGAAATGCTGGGGCAAATGCGCGTCCCGGAGGCGCTGGCGGAGATCCGCAAGGTTGTGGCGAGACCTGCGCCGCGTATCATGAACTACGCTGAAGCGGCGGCGAAACCCAAGACAGCGGCCGCCGCCGCGAACCCCTGGCCCCTCTTCAAGACTTGGTACCGGACACACCCTCATCGTGGCTTCGGTGAGAACCACCCGCGGAGCACGTTATTACCGAAACTTCGCGGGGTGGTGGATGCCAGAGATGGGTGGCCGTGGACCGGATGAGGAAGGCCAGGGGACAAAAGGTGGTGTTGAGTTGCTCCTCTGTCGAAGATGCTAAAAGATAGAGGAGCAGCTCAAGATACGCGGCGCCGACTTAAAGGTCGCCAAGCCAGAAATGCGGCTCCACCGTCATTATTCGGGACGTGCTTAGGGTCAACTCGGATGAGGACATTGTTAGGTCGTTGAGGACCCAAAATCGACACCTATCCGAGGGTCTCGGTGGGAAAAGGTCAGGGCCCGGGTATGCTACCGGAGACGGTCGTAATGACCTTGAGTGCCACCCGGTGCTCGAGGTCAGCCCTGAGCTGTATCATCGCCTGATAAGCCGGCTTTGTATACGTGGGAGCTCCAAAGGCGCCGGTATGGGACCAGTCCCGGGAGCGGCCCTGACGGAGTGGCGGGACGGTAGGGGAGACGTGGTACTCGACGCTACGACTCGATCCCTTCTGCACGGTCTTTCAGGCGGAGATGGTCGCGCTGCAAGGGCGATACGGAGGTGAAGAATGGTAAGGACGGGCTGGTCAACATTTTCAGTGACTCCAGGTCCTCCCTGGAGGTATTGGCCGGCCCGAAGACCTATCACCCTCTGGCCCATGAAGCTAGCGCGACATCTCCGAGATCGTTGTGGAAGGCAGGGCTGTTAGAGCGCATGCCGGAATCGCGGGAAACGAGCGCGCGGACGAGCTCGCCAGGCGCGCCGCCCTCACCAAGCCGGCAGCGGACTATGACAGGTTTCCGCTGTCGTACGCGAAAGGGTGATTAGGTGGCGAGCCTGGAAGAGTGGCAGGAACGATACGCCGAGGGAGCCACAGGTGAAATCACCAAATGCTTCTTTCCCCGAGTGGAACAAGCGTACCGGGTCCTCCGAAAACAGAAATGACGTCCCACTTGGCGCAAACCCTTACGGGACATGGCGGGTTCTCACAGTACCTACATAGGTTCAAACTGAAGGACTCGCCATACTGCGCCTGTGATCCCGCTAAAATCCAGGACGTGCTGCACGTTCTCGAGGAATGTCAATGTTTCTGCGGGAGCGTGTGGCACTGAAACGGAGATTGGCGTCATTGTCGGGAGGAGTTTCCAACAATAGTTGAAGACGACCACAAAAGGCAAAATTTTTAATTACTGCTGCAAAGTGGTAGAAAGATGCTCGAAATTAAATAGAGGTTAAAGGGGAGGAATATAGGAAACTAAAATGTAAGGATCGAGTAACAGAGTGATGGATTGTTTAAGGGTAAATGAGAATAGGGATGGTAGGGAAATATGTATAAATATTATAATGTAATAGGTTAAGCAATTTATGTAATAGATTAAGAAATGTAATAGACTAAACAATTTATGTAAGAGGGTTAAATAAAAAAAAAAAATAAAAAAATAAAAAAAATTAATTAAAAACAAAAAAAAAAAAATAAACGAGAGAGACAAAAGAGACAAAATAAGAAAAAAAAAAAAATGTAAAAATAATACATAAAACATAATTTAAAACATTTAACCCTCCCCACCACCCTACAAAACTGTAAGAGGTATATAAGCACGATGAATGCATCTAAAATGGTATACAAGGGCGTGGTCGCCATCGCCACGGGTAGATTTAAATAAAAAAAAAAAACCCTGTTCGACCGCTAAATTCCTGATGTGCCGGAGTTCCGCCGCCTACCGCGCGCAACTTCGTTAAGTAATCAAAGTTCAACCTCAATGCGCTTTGAAAGTAGTATCATTTTTAGGATTTCGTAATTAAAACACCAACATAAGAAACCCTTTTAGTAGAGTGAAATTGCACAGTGCGCGTGGTGACCGTAACACAAAAACGACAGGATGAAGTTAGCTGTAAATCTTTGACGGAATCCACCAAAAATCGAGAAAAACTTAACTATTCCATATGCATGCCTCTGAAAATATATGAGACTAAAGATGGTGCTTGGAAGAATTCTTCTCACCTTCAATGGCGGATTCTGTTGTAAACTTAATATTTTGATCTATAGAATCGTTTACGCTGAACATAATCGACGACTTTTATTAAAAATTGTGCCACATTTTTCAATTTGCAAATGGTGCTAAAGTTTCGATATTAATATTCAAATTATTATAATAAGTTTTCTATAAATTAATTACGTGTGAGGATGGTTTCACACATCTGAATTAGGTTATTAACAATTGGTAAGATACATACTTATACTTTTATATTATTATTTTACAATACTTTTACACCTTCCATCTTTCAGCAATGAGTATTTTCCTCATTAACCAATCATTTGACGACATCCCTGCTCTTGAATCGAAACGTAAAAGATTATGTGTATCGTCATAGTTTACGCTTTCGGGATCTAGAAAATTATAGTCAAAATTCGTTTTATTTTTTTCAAATCTTCGACTACCCACACTTAATTCCAGAGATAATTAATACGGTTGGACTGACATCGATTCCGCTTAAATTGACCCGTCCGGATGTAACATATCTGCCAATAAACATTTTTCCCCTGACTTTACAGAGAGCCCGGTGAAAGCAAAGCCCATTGTCCTCGATTTGGAATCATTCGAAGGTGAGACTATGTATTTGCAGTCGGTGGCCTTATGCTTACAAAGTAAAGCAAACATTTGCTTCCTTGAATAAGGATTTAGTCCGTCCCGTGATAATTCTGGACGCTGCTGTTTTGGTACGTGGTTCTTATAAACAGATTTTTACAATCTGCTCTCGCTCTTCGGTGAAATACTGTACGTATAATTAATCAGCTTAAAATTCCGATCGATCTGATCTGAATTTACACTGTACGTTTTCATCTGAATTTGTTTTAGACCTGTAGGGAGCCGCAGAGTATTGTGTAATCATCATTTTATATGTAATGTTCTGGGTCTATTCTAAATAAGGTAAGATTATGGTCATGTTTTTGCTGTTCGCAGCTGTGTGTCTAGATACTTCAAAAAGACTAATATCGATCCAAAAGGAAATTATTAATTTAGAAATTTTCCAAATTGGTGGTTTTGGACTGTCCGACTGTTTTAATAAAAATGGATTTAGCGATTTGCTTAACTGAACAATGAGAACTAGGAGGGTTAGAATCCTGCGCATTGCATAGTGTAGATAATGCAATGGATTTATGTAGCGATAAGGTTTTTAAAAATATACCTTCTTTTCGATGAAGATCACTAGATAACTCGCTACATCTGCAATTAATGGCTTGTTTACGCTGGTTTTATTGCTTTGAGTCTAACGCAACCATGTGGCCAATACTGGTTTACGGGTTTTAATAGCCGATGGTCGCCAACCGAGTCATACTAATTTTATTATTTGGTTGACCAACTATTTTAAATTCTCAATCCACGCACACTCCAGACTTCCCTCACTTACGGTGGTGGAAGTTCCGTGCTTAATATCTATCAGTATTTTATGTGGGCTCCGTATATACAAGGCTCGTTATTTTAAGTTTGGTCTCGAAAATACGTTTCCACCGAAAGACTACTATCAGAAATATCTTCCTCAATTTGTACGGAAGGTGAAATACCCATGCTAGGTTGGAGTTCCACCTTACACTGATGCGTCGTGTATTGACAGTTGATTGTCGTTTTGACCGTGTGAACCATGCATTGAGATCATATGAACCGTTTGAGAAGCAAAAAGATACGTTGAGGGCGTACCCCATTTGGAGAATATTTTTTGTGTTATCTATGCAAGTACGTGTCGTTCTGGTTGGTTTTGTGGATAGGTGATCTGCTTCTTTGTTGTATTTGTTTGGAAGATAACATGCTTTCAGGTCGTTGTAAAAATAATCCAGAAGGTGAACATTTTGTAGACAAGTTTCCTCAGGGTTTCGGATCGTGCACTCTCATTGCGTAGGCATGAGACAACAGTTTTGTTATCGTCAGGGAAAGAAAACTTGTGAACGATTTCGCTATTTCCACAACATTTTAATTTTTCATGTTCTTATTTACTATCGACGTTCTGGTGAAGATGGAGTCACAACACTTTTAAGGGTCTCAGCCTGATTAATGAAGATTTTTATTTGAAAGTTATGCGGTATCCTTCAATGACTCTTAGAATGTACTTCGAAGCGCTCATTGTTTTCTAGTGGTGATGAAAAAGTTTTAGTTGTCCGGCCCGGAATGTTTTTAAGTCAGCTACCGATGACTTATTTTATTATTTGCGGGGGAGGCTCTACGTTTCTTATTAGATGAATTAGACCAATTTTCTGTGTTTTTTTCTGAATAGACGGCCACCTCTTTCTCAATGGGGAACATTAGCATTGTTGTAGAAGATGACTTGATCTCCTATTTTTCATATAATGACAGTTAATTAAAATGTTCTGTCTAGAACTTATTTTATGATAAAAGTTCATTTTATACTTACTCATTTTAAAAAATCTTAGAAACCTTTGTCAAGAATCCCTTTCTGTTTTAGGAGCGCGTACGTTGGAGCAGTGGATGATCTTTCCAAATAGGATAAAATTTTTAAACAATCGAATAAAATAACTTCGTCATTCGTGCTAAGTTCATAAAAATCTGGAGCAATTGCAAAAGTTTTCTGTAACTCCGCAAAGCAAACGTCAGCCCAGGATCAATCTCAAAAATGCTGAAGCTTGTTCAGTGTTTCAATATATTTGTTTGGGGCGCTAGGAATCGACAGCTCCTTGATTGTCACTGTTAAATCTGATTTTAAATTCAGATTCGGTATTATATAGATTTCTACTAACTTCTTGAACTATAAAGCTTTTCTGCTGCGAATCGGTTTTGGTGTACTTGAAACAGGACCGGGAACAAAGTTACGTAGCTTGCTCACCTCTTTCGCAATAATTTCCAGAATACGTGAAGTGCAATTATGACCACTCTTGTATTTTCTTTTGTTGTTACAGCGGTGATGATGGCCTCACGAGTCGAACTTAAAGTAGACGAACTGTTCGAAGACTCGGACTTGTTAGGTTTTGCTTCAGTTACATTATTATCTTTTTCAATGCCAGACTTTTGAAGGGATAGCCAAAACAAAAAAAAATACATTTAAGTTAATGAGATACATCATCAAAATATAGTGTCGAACGATATTGAGAATTCGAGCATATGGAACGATAACGATATATTTCGTGATATAAAAGTACAATAATTGTGTTGATTGTGTTAGGGTTATACTGTGGTCACCGGTCAAAGATCATGGTTTGGCTGCACCATGACAATGGGCCGGTGAAGTACCACACTGCTAAAAAATACGGACGTGATGTAACAGCTTCCGCTCTTGCATTTTTTTCAGTGAGTAGAGTTTTCGGTGGCTCACTCCCTCTTCATCAGATACCCTATTTCTAACCGAGAGGCCGGTAACGTACTGAATATTTCTTGTAGGTGTCCGTGGGCGTCTGTGACCATCTACTTTCTGATGGCACGCTTGCTCATTTGCTCTTTTAATGTGCTATAAAAATATTGTTATTCATAAATACTGATAGCCAACAACGCAACGACGCGACACCATCGGCGTCTGCCGCGTCGCTCGCCCTGCAGCCGCCCACGCGCATGCTTAGGGCGCGGCGTCTCCCCTGCGAGTGACAGCGCCGAAGACAGCGAACATCTGTAATGGAATACAATAAATCATCAAACCTTATAAAATGCTTTACAAATAACCGTCGTCCTATTTTACGTAATTTGTTTATTAATAATAAATTTTTGACAACTATCTCAGACGTGAGTTCGAAAGTCAATGAAGCAACGCGTTCCGGACCACCGTCGAAACCTGTGACGGATACAGACGAACGAGAGAGAGAGAGAAAGAGAGAGAGAGAGCGAAACAAATAGCAAGAGAACCAGAGAAATGGAAGGAATTTCTCATTATTAAATAGGTTTCCAATAACGTACAGGATTTAATTTTTTTCTGTGCTGTAAGCGACTTTAAGCGTCTAATGTAATATATATGTTATATACAGTTGTTTTTGGTAGATATGATTATTGACATACAGTGCAAGTAAGTAAGATACATCGGCCAGGTTCACTCATGTGGCTGAATTAAAAAAAAACTCTAAGCAACTGTAAAAAAAGACTTGCATCCTATTTAATGTCAAATACGAAATATAATTGCAACGTTGGCGAATGCCTGCTTAAACGTTTAAAGCGTATTGCGTTCAACATCGAAAAATTAAGTATTAAAATTTAATATTTTACCACTCATATTTTTCATTTCATAATTACACAAAAAATTACATATATATTTTGAATTTTACTTATATTGAATTAAAAATTGAATTTTAAATATATTGAAATTTACTTATTAGATTTTTGTCACTTCACGGCAGAGCGACACTCTCCCACAATCTTATGTCAAATTGAGGGGACGTTGAGACCTTTACCGTGTCCCAAGTGCAGGATGAGGTCTTTTAGCGACCGCTACTGCCAAAAGGATCACAACATCCGTCTTAACACTTCTTTTGAGATACGGAGCAAGTAGCTTAATTTGACTTGAATTAAAAAAAAACTAATTGATAAATTTTCTTTTGGTCAGGGACTCACTCAGTCACCGACACTCGTTAATCGTATGGAAGGGATATTGTGTCAACCCTTAAAGTTCCAAAAGTGTATAGTTTAAGAAGGAAATATAATTCTATGATTAAAAGAATAAAAAATATTTCATGTCCAAAATATGTACATGATAGTATGGGTTTTATATTTAAATTTTGTATCATAGAAGAAAGAGGCACTTGACTTCAATTTATCCCTTTTCTTGGTGTCATAAGTATTTCGCCGATGATTAATTTTATTTACATTCTAATCCTCTACGGTCACACGGTGACTGCTGTTTGCTAGTATTCCTTATTCTTCAACCTTTTTCGACATTATTGATTTGTAAGTATTTACGCCGTGGCCCAGGTTATTTTTAAACATTGTTGCCTTGGACGCGCTTTGCTTTTGAACGAAGCAATCGAGTTTAGGTTATATATTATTCAAATCTTTCCACTGTGGCCAATGCACGTTTTGATAATGCGACGCCATTTTAAGGCCTTTTCAATTTTATAGGTATGCAGCGGTTACCATAAGCGTCGAAGATGGATTCTTTTTATTTGTAAACGATAACTTTAAACGTTCATATCAATATTATGTATATTATAATAGAATAAACGTAATTTTGATATGAACATTTTGAATTTTATCGCACTCGAAAGCTTCTAACAAATATCCTGTGTTGTAAGAACATTGGTAACATAACGAGCGCACACGCACAGGCGAAGGCTCGAAGATCATTTGAATTCAAATCCGATAAAGTCGTTTCGAAGATTGAAAATAGTGGGGGGAAATTCCCTTTTTATTACTACATACTTATGAAAAAATAAAGTTATCTCGGCTCTAGACTTGTCCCAAAAGAGCCAAATACTAAATTGTGGTGTAAATGTGAAAATGGAAAGATTACTTGTCGAATTTTCGCCAAAAGCAACGGCTCAACGGACTTCGCTGCTATCGCCATTAATGAATAAAAATTAAAACGGGCACCATTAATACGATATCTCGCTTCGAACTCAGATGCAAAAAATACCGAACGGGCATCATGAAAGCGACAAGTGCGGAAATGAAGAGAGATCCCAACCATAAATAATAACATAGAACACTCAAATGGAAACGGCACATATACAAAAACGTGCATCCATTTCAGTTGCACTAACGCATACATAAAAAGCGGCGCGGCTGGCGTCAATCGGAAAATCTTTACAAATATTAACAATGGTGAGTGAAAGACGGCGCTACGGCGGACTGTTGGCGGCCGTGTGGGGGCGGAGGGCTCAGACTCGGCGAACGCGCGCCTCAGGGGGCGGCGGCGGGGGAGAGGGCAGGGCGGTGGTGGGCGCGGGGCGCGAGGGGGAGGGCGCGAGATCAAAGCCGCCGGCGCGAGAGACGCCGCGCGATGCCCTTTGTTTACGCCGCGCGCCGACACCCGGCGACTAATCAACCGACTGATTAATTTAATTAAACATCACCAGAAAGTTTTGTTTATTTTACGTTTCCTCGGGCCCACATGCGCGTTCAAAGGAAATGGGACGGCCCGATATAAACATATATATAGATATATATATTGTTGTTGAGACAATACGCAGGGAAGCGTCGATGCCAGACATCGCGCCCGTAGTGCTTGTTACTACCCGCTCTATTGCCGATTTAAATCATGTGGCACGTTTAAAAAGAGTTTAAACATTTCCAATCAGAATTCCAATCTTTTCAAAGACGAATACAAATTTCCGACCGAATTTATCGATTCCAAAAGTTCAGATTATAAAAAATAAGTATGCTAATATCGTAATATTATATTAAAAATTGATTGCCTGTAAAGTCGGTATACGGGCGAAAGTTTTACGTGACAACGACTTTGAATGGTAAAATCATTTTAATGTGAATATTCATTCGTATAGTAGGAAGAAGGATGAAATAATAGTAACAATTTAAAACATTTATTTATACAAAGAATTATATTTAAAACATTAATTTATACAAAGAATCTCGCACTGAATTTCATATTAACAAAATTTTATTTTTACCTTTACACATACATACGTATATACAAATATACATACAATAACTTGCAATACATTTGCAAGCTATGCACTAATTCTCTAGTGCTGCGCGCGCAGCACCGATCATAGTTGAGTGGGAGAGAGACGCAAGGCATTCGGCGGGCCTCTCTCGTTCGGTGACTCATCGTAACGTTACCGAGCGTTACACTTTTTCATAAGTGACTCCCAGCCGCAACCTAATTTAAGACGTTGTCACGTCAAAATATAATTTAATTACTCAAGTTGTTCTGAATATAAAATACCACTAGGAAATCTTGTATGTCGCCTATTTTGTATTATTAACCACTTACATGGTCATGTCACGCTAAGAATTGTAATATCGACTGGTAAGTTTCAAACGTTTCATCTAATCTTTCCTTCAACCTTGTAAAAGACAGACGATCGTACAGTTCTATTACATTTACCGTTTTTCTTTTTCTAATATACAGCAATTTTTTTGTCATGATGATTTAAAAAACATGTCAGACATGTCATTTAATAAAACTGGAATATTATAATTGTCTTTCTATTCTGAATCTTTCGTTGCAGCTAGAATGTGCTAACCTATTCAAGCACAATACGTAAACTTTGCACTTACAAAAATTTGAGAGAACCAAAGAAATCTGGGCAACGGTTGATCTTGCAGCCCACCCCCAAAACTTCCTGCATCGTTTTGGAGCAAAACATTTTCGAACTCAGAAACACATCAAAACAGTATTGCAATTTCACTTTTACACACAAAAATTATCTAAATGTTGTTTTTCAAATATTTTTGTCGAAGATATCTTTGAATAAAGCAATTGATTTGATCAGAGCTTACAGTTTTCGATGTAGTTTTATGAGATCAAAAATATTTGAGTTTTGAAAAGTGATCGGTCAAAAATCTCAGTTATTTAAAAAAATTTTCAAAGTCGATTTTTCGACAAGAATAGCTTTTAAATATTTTATATAGATTTCAGTAAGACTTTTGACGTCGAAAATAGATGGAGGGAATTCACCCTTCCCCACTATATTTTATTAACACACTGTCGTATCTATTACCTATCCCGACTCCAATTTCTGGCTATAGATTGCACGAATACCGGCTGGTTCTAAACTTCATTACCCTAAATCTGGACTACAACCTGCACTCCCCTCCTATAATTGCTTTCCCTTCGGCGGATCGGAACTTGACCCTTTATTGCGACTCGATGAATATTGAACGAATAATGATGACGATGATGATAATGATGAGGATTTCAATGTCACTTGCGATGTTCGGCGCAGCTATAATAATTTATATGCTGAATTTAAATCGGTATATTTCACTGAAAGGTTTTCGCGATTTATTTACACACTCACACACACACACAAGCATAGAGACATCATACTGAAAATGGTAAGAAAAGCTTCCTGGGATTTGAAAACTTCGACATCGGATAAAATCTTGATTTTTAGAAAATTGGACTGAAAATAATAACTTCCCATTATTTATAAAAACTTCTAGCAGAAGTTAAATAAAAAGTATAATAAATGAAATGTATCTTTTTGAGACATAAAATAATATGTGATTGTAGAATAACGGATAATATTGGCCGTCGTAAGCCCAAGAATGATCAAAGACGATGAATTTCCTTCAAGCTGAAGCTTTTATGACGGAAGTAAAATCAATCTTTCAGGAACCCGACAAAGCATCAAAAGTAAAGTGGTTGCCAGCACGTAGCCGGCATTCCACCTCAATGCGGAAGGTAATATGTTACACTTTCGTTTAATATTAAAACTTCAATGATGTTAAGAGGTCAACGCAATTTTCGACACTCTCACGAGGGTGGCACACATTTTTTTAAAGATTTATTTATTAATACACCACTTGGTGTGTTAAACAAAAAAAACAGTCAGCTGTAACGTCTGATGACCCAAGTGTGTTGGCTTCAGTCGGGAGTCGGAAGACCGATCACGTTTTTAAATTAAACCAAGTTCAACTATCTGACCCATTCGTCGTTAGCTCTTCGCTAACTCTTAGTAGAGTTCATTTTGTGGAGATTCGATAACCTTCAACTTGATAAAGAGAAGTGGTCTCTTAAAGTTTAAGCTCTTTCTCAGCACAAAATGATGGGAAAGAGCACTTAACATTGCATAACCTGCGTCTAGACAACAATGTAATGAACCCAACATCGCTGTGTCCAAGTTTTACAAGCACCATGGCAAATTAATTTTCCCCCAAAAATTATATAAAATAAATAAACTTTATAAAAATAATATGTAGACAGGCGTTCTGTTTAATTTTTTTTACATGCCGTCACTTTTTATTAACAAGATTTTAAAGGTTTTATTAAAATTATTTCAACAAATATTTGATATTGATTAAATCCTTTATCATCGTCGAATTAAATCATCAAAAAACATGAAAGAAAATTTTTGAACGTTCAAAAAAATTTTATTTACCACTAAACAAAACATTTAAATTGCATTTAATATCACAACACGGATAACGTTTTCTATCTCACGTCTTTTTCAGGTAAGATCCTTCATTTCGTAAAAGTAGATTTCGTTTTAATTTCTTTAGAGAAGATTAAAAGTATAACTGCATTTTCCTACAAGAAATTTTAAATCTTACCGTTTATATTTTCCAAATGTACCTTCGACAACAATCACATTACAAAAGCTTTGACAATCATTTTAAAATATTCTCTTAGATTTTACAACTTCTGTAACAAGTAATAGCAGCTCACCTACAAAAAGTTAGTGACTAAGCTTCTAATTATATAACTGAGAAAATAATTAATGTATTTGTCTCTAACATATCCATAAGATGATATGGGTTTTTGTAGTCAACATGGTCAACTTATTAATATAGTAAAGGTTCAATTCATTGAGTTTCTAATGTTATATAAAATGTAACTATTTCCAACAATGAAAGATTTTGTTATATTTAAAATTCGTGTACCAAAACAAAAGGAAATATTAAACACACTACTTTTAAAATTGGTTGAATACATTTAATACAATACAGTAATTATATGAAGTACGTATTTTTTTATAATTATAACCGATAAAAAACAGAATTGTGTAGCATCACAGAACTGAAATAGAGAACCTAAAAAAATACTCCACTTAACATTTGACCTAAAAGCATTTACTATAATAGAACTAAGCTAAGAATATTTAAAAATCATTCAGTTTATTTCCCTACTAGCAGCAACGAATTGGCATTTATAATTTAGTTAGGTTAGGTTTAATCAGATCTTATGCTTTAGGCAATAAAATATCTGTAACGGTATGCAGTTTTTGGTAAATGATATATTAAGTTCATTGTTTGGATAAAAAAACAGTAAAAGTTCCACGTAAGAGCATGTCGGACCGTGTTCAGTGTAGGGTTCCGAAGCCATTGCTACAAAGGAATGAACTACAGATGAAAAAACTACTTTGTTACACTTTTTTTTCACGTTTCCTGCACAGTGTAGGTAGGCACTTTAGTCTCCTATAACTAGAGAAACAAGTAGGTATGTCGAATCTTAAACTAAGGTAAACTAAAGTGCACCAGCGAAAGAGCGTATCTCCATGGCACTTTCGTCGGTTTGTTGAGAAGCGCAGTCTTTCGGGAATTCCTCAAAAACGGTATATCAGATCGTGCTCAAAGTAATTTACATTCAAAGTACTTATTAATTTTTTTATTAACCTTTGTATTTTTTTCATCATTTTTGAACTTACGCTTTAAAAATAAAGGGAGGACAAAATTTCTGCTAATTTCAGGGCGATTATTTCCTAAAATATTAAAGTAATCAGAAAAATTGTGTAGAAATCTTATAGTGTTTTCAAAACTATCGAAATATGCTACACGTCGATGTTTGCTGAAAAAAATTTTGTCAGCTATGGCTACATGTCTAGAGAGTGCCCCTAGAAATATATATTTTTTATTTAACTACCAAACTAGTAGGGCTTATATAAGACATTTATTCTCCAAATTTCATTAATTTAC
>BGZK01003477.1:0-24627 GCA_005406025.1 Eumeta japonica
CAGGGCCGTAGCTAGGGGGCATTGTGGGGCAATGCCCTACCTGAAACCCAATGCCCTACCTTAAAATATCTAAAACTAAGATAAATTATTATAATTAAATTGTTTGTTCATAGTTTGAGAAAAAAAATGTAGCGATAGGTATCTAAGTTTTTCCGAAAATACTTACCTACCACAGATTGTGACATTCATTTCATATTATAATAATTCTTTGTTCTGTGTATAGATGGCATTCGAAGCGCCATCTCATGAAGCGATGGGTTTATACAAAGAATTAGAATAGGGCTATAGTTATTATTCTAAGGGTTTATAGGCCTTTTCATCACAATTTTTTTTGTGCGCATACGTTAGCATCAGCCATTTTTTTCGTACTGTTTTTTGTAAACAACCATGCTAAAGTGCCGCTACACGCGAAAATATTAATTCAAGTCGATTAATTGTAAAACATAGAAAAATAAAGTAGTAAGTCAAAATAACCGTTTTTTATAATCCATTATAATAATTTTGTCAGTACCTATGTTATAGTGATACACAATACAAATCATTCAAAACTAATACATACTGATTTAACAATTTTCATCTTATATAAAACTCTATATATTTCTATATAAGTGATTCTATATATTTTTATATAAGTAAATCTATAGAAATATTTTTACTCGATTATTCATAATTGCATAATTTTTTATAATTATATTATCTCGTATTAAACGTTTTATTTATGATAAAAGCTACTAAATATATTTACATTTGTCTAATTATTAATGTCATTTGTAGCCTCAAAATATTAATGACTTAATTTATTAATTACTTCCATAGTAATACTTAAGTTAACTAAAATATATTTTCAATTACAGAACAATAAATGAATTGACATTATTAATTAGAATAAAAGTGAAAAATTTATTTTTTTATAAGTTTAAATTAGGTTTATACTTAAAAGTTCGCTTAACTAACGATGATCAATAACCTCTTGCGTTCTCCTAACTTTTCTCTCCCTTTAGCTGAGTACATAGCTTGCAAATGTCATTTTATGTATATTTGTATATAAATACTATGTATTGTAATATAAATTTTGTTAATATGAAATTCAGTGCAGTTGAAAATTAAGTTTTAAATCTGTATAAATAAATGTAAATTGTTACTATTCACGTAGATGATTCTAGAAGGGACACCGTCAATCTAAGATCCAGAATTCAGATTATGATCGTGATCCAGATCTGGATCGTGATCCAGATTGGCGTATACTGAGCGCCAATATCTGTGTGATGCAGAGGAATCCCCGTACCATAGACTGCAATATGGGCTATATTGCAATCTATGGTACGAAATCTATTTAAACCTGACCTAAAGATTGATTATGATTGTTTGTAGTTTGGTTAAGTGAAGTGTACGGTGAAGAGTGCTTTAGACAAAAATCGATACAATTGTTATTTGTATTGCTATAAATTGAAGATTCATTTATTTCGCGATGGATATACGGGCTTTCTTTGGAAAAAAACGAAGACTTGAGGAGCAAATTGACCACGAAAAACCTAACTGTTCAAAACAGGTGGAAGCACCAAATACAATCGCTACTCCTAGTTCCGTAGCAACAGGTAACGTTAGCTATGGTATTCCGTCTGATATTGCACAAATCGGAGAACCAATAGAACAAGTTGTTTTAGACACATATCCAAAACAACACAACAGGGCCTTTGTTTCCGATTGGTTCAAGCGTTATAAATGGTTGCAGTATTCTGTCGAGAAAGATGCTGCTTTTGCTATCCATGCCAGCATTTTTACCTCATGGAAGCAAACAGACTTCGTACACTTCCACAGGATTTAGAAACTGGAAAAATGCCACTGATTCTAAAACTGGTTTTCAAAACATGAAAAATCAATTTCTCATATTCAAGCTATGTCGATGTGGCAGGAGAAATTACAAAGAATATCTACATCTAGCAGTGTTGAAACGTTAATAAATCAAAAAGTATTAGAAAAATATAGGTATTATGTAAAGTCTATCATGGAAGTAATACAATTTCTAATTGTCAACGAATTAGCTTTGCGTGGAAATTATATTTTGGAAGAAGAAAAAGAACAAGGATTATTTCAGAATTTATTTGAATACACATGTATGAAAGATCCAAATTTGAACGAGGTTCTCACTCATATACCACAAAACGCAACATATCGTTCACCCGAATTCAAAATCAAATAATTCAAGCAATGGTTCAAGCGGTACGAAGTTCCATTGTCAAAGATATTAATGAATCTGACGTGAAATGGTTTACTCTAATGGAAGATGGGACGAGAGATAAAAATAACCGCGAAAATATTGCATTAGCAATACGCTACGTCAAGGATGGTGTCGTCAATGAGTCGTTGCTGATGGTTAAGACTACTGAAAATCTTGATGCAGCCACTTTCACGGAATTAACGTTAAATACTCTCGGAAAATAACATTGACCCTCTTGTATGCTTAGCCAATGCTATGATGGCGTAAGTGTAATGAGTGGGAAAGTTTCAGGAGTTGCGACTAGAATAGAAAATAAATTGGGCCGAAAAATTCCTTACGTCCACTGCTATAACCATCGCTTGCACTTAATAGTCATCAGGACTATCTCAGAAATGACTTTTATTCGTTTATTTTTTGACCAATGCATCATGTTACATGAATTCTTTCATCATGGCAAAATAGCTGCCTTATATGATGGAAAAAGGATTGGCCGACTCCTCGAACAACGCTGGTCTGGACATTTAGCAGTTACAAAAGTTGTATACGATAATTATTCATCGATTTTGCAGACTTTGAAAGAAATTAAAAATGGCAGATTCAACGGTGATGACGTCGCCAAGAGTATAGGTATTAAAAGTCATGCTTGATCTGGAATTCCGAATAGCCATGGTTGTGGCCAAAAATCTTATCCACGCTACAACCTGCAGACGCAGCTTTGCAAGCCAAGCGCAGGATTAAAAGATGCCATAACAATCATAAAGTGTGTCAAAGATGAAATTATTAAATTAAGATCAAATCAAATGTATAATCAAATTCTGGAAGAAGCTAAGTCTTTAACAAGCAATGACTGCGGCGAATCTGAAAATAGGACACAGACCTCGAAGAGGCAAGTAAAAAAACCAAATCGGATGGATGACTATTTGACGTACACCCCCTGTTCCTCCGCCAGACAAAATATAGATGAGAACGACGAGCCATTTAAGTCTGAGTATTTCGAAACGTTGGACATTTTAATTGCTGAATTACAAAGAAGGTTTTCGGACAACGATGATTTAATTAATTCGATTGCAAGTCTTGATGAGTTGGATGTAGATAAAATGGTTCCACTGAAAAATTTGGGTAAGTTTAAAAAAAAAAATAATTCAAAAAAATTGTCATGTTCAATTTACAATTTTAACTAATTTTTCAGGTCTGAAAATTCCATCAAGAGAAGAGGCTAGTGTGGTTAAAGCTTACTTGAGTCGTAACGAGGATATAATGGAAAATACATTGCAAGTTTTGTACAGGCAACGAGAGGCGTTCAAAGATACATATGAACTTTTTGCGTCTGTGGCGACCATAGGATGTAGCACTGCAGTGTGTGAATCTACGTTTTCAACTTTAACTGCAATCAATAGGCCTCAAAGGCTGTCAATGGGTCACGAGAGAATGGCTGGTATGGTATTTCTGGCCTTTGAAAAAACAAAATCAGTTGATCTGAACGAAGTTCTTCGCATTTTTAATAACATGGCGAATCGTAGAATTCAGCTGTTTTAAATGTTTTTTATTATTATGTTAGTTAATTATTATAATAAGTACGCAAAAACAATGTGATCTTAATGGTATTTTTGGTCGTTTCTATTTACTCGTATCACCCCACCCAATAATTAATTATTACCTCACTCTCACTCAGACGTGGATCTCTACATCCAAATCTGGAAGTTCAACCATCTTATTCACTTGTTCTTCATCATTGAGGATTTAATAGTTCTTAGATCCATGCTCATGCACTGTCACAGTAATTATTTGTCTACGAATAACTATTCACATGATGGTGATATACATGGTGATTGATTTAGGAGCCCGTGTTTCGACGGCAGATCAATTATGATAATTTTTACTTCCGCCCTACCTGTAACTAATGCTGCCCTACCTCAAATTCGACCCTAGCTACGGCCCTGCCTCGATGCGATTAATATGAGCCCTACCATGCGGACGAGGAAGCATGAGAGCATTGAGTCTCTCTAGAGTCTGCAAGAGAGACTCAATGGAGACATCTGCGAAGATGCATCATCTATGGCAACAGTATTATTAAGTCTTTTAAGTGAGGGTATAGGGATATACCCCTCTGTTTTAAGCGCTTTAGTAACTTTCCAAAACGCTTTGTGAGATGGTCTAATTTCCTCCATGAAGTCGCTCCAACTCTCATTTCGGAATTCCTGAACGCGAGCTTTCACTTCGCGTTGGAGAGCTCGCGCTCTGGATCTATTTTCTGGAGTAGGATAAGCACTCGCGCGGTGTAGGGTTTTTTGCTCTTATTAATTCGAGAATGTTGGGTAGGAATTTCCCTCGATCCGAAGACGTCGAAACCTCCCGCTCGCTCTTCTCCACCACTGTTCTGACGTGGTTGGTAAGAGCACCTATGGCAAAGTCAATATCGTCTGTAGACACGATGTCGTTGGAAATGATGTTAAAGGTTGGAGTGTCGATTTCCTCAAGCTCAGTCGACACTCTTTTCCAATTAGTAATTTTACGGTAGGATTTGGCCTCCCGCTGTTGAGAGGTCCCATTTTTAACATGACCGGCCAGTGGTCAGACAAGAGACCGTGTAATGTTTCAAAATCCAAAAGTGCACGCCTCATAGCGGTTACTCCATGTTTACTAAAGAAAGTGTGTGTAAGGCTCCGACGAATGACTGGAGCTCACTCTTTATGAATGATTACAAATTACTTGCTATGCATTGTTCAATACTCTAAATTCTATATACAAAAAATTTATACCGTAATCGTCATTTTTTTAAATTGAAATAAATTAAAAAATACTTATCATTGGTGTCAAAATTTTACTATACATTGAGAATAAAAGACAGTCATGCTTCGGGTTTCTTATGTTCTCTAGATTAAGATTTAATAAAAAAAGAATAGATATACTAAAGACTCGTCAAAATTTTGTTTATTAAATATCAATTAAACTACACCAATTGAACAGTGAAATTGTAGGCTTCTATTCAGATGCATATAAAGCGAATGAAAAAAACACTACTCGATTAGTGATGTATTTCATTCGTTATCGTACCACATACAGGATCCGCACATACAGACACGGACGTCCACGAAAAAATTTTAAAACAGTTTTTAAAATATGTTCTATAACAAAATGTGTTTTAAGATTTTACAGATATTAAAAATCAGTGATTATTCTTGCCGTTTGAGTGCATACATTATTTTACAAAATGCAACATGTAATAAATAAAGACATTTAAGTTCAAAATGCTCGTTTTCATGAGGCGAGTGAAGAGCACTACCTCATGCGCTCCGCTTGCTTATGAGGCGTGCAATACAAATAAAATTAAACGCAACTCCTTTGGGAAGTGCGCTATCTATCGTCAAGGTCTATGTGAAACGACATTGGGTAAACACATCGACGTGGAGAGCGCGATAATTCCGAAATTGAGTCTGTCCTCGAGTTGGTTGAGTTTGCTTCCTTTATAATTATTAAATGGTAATTTTAAAATCGCCAAAAAGGATGACAGCAACCCCTGAGGTAAGGAGGGCTCTGAGATCGCGCCGGAGCAATCTTTTTGGAGACGGGAAATAAACCGAGACTATAATGAGTGCACTGTGACCCGTCATAGCAAGTCTACAACCCGTAGCTTCCACATGTCTAAATGGTGATATATTAATAGGGCCACTGCAATATGAGGCGCCTGTGGTACAGAGCGGTACCCCCTTTCTACTATGAGTCCTGTCTGTTCATAATTGTACATAGCCTGCGATGCTGCTGGCTTTAGGTCTATTTGGTTTAAGATAAGTTTCTTGGATAAGTGCGATATCGATGCTGTGCTCCGACATACATTTTCCTAGCTCTGGACCGTTAATTAGACCTTTAGCATTTGGGATAATAGGCTAATATTATTAGATTTTAGGTGTTTAATTGAGGAAGGAACTACTACACCCTGGTGTAGACATTTATATGGACGCTAATCTTACCATCAGATGATGGTACCTAACGAGAACTGAAAGTTTCTCCTCAATGTTACGGCAAGCTTGGATATCTTGGGCAAAATCCGAGATCTTTGAGCTTTTAACGGCGCGGGAAACGGCCATCACCGTTTGGATGTCATCTCCAAACGATGAGGTGCCCGCGGTCGCGGATACAGAAGGCGGCACAGGTAGCGCACGTCGGTCAGCCTCCCTGGGCGATCCCGGAGCGGCCCTCGGTGGCAACATGAGATTCGTTTTAACCCACGGGTTGGAAGGTGTGGAGGCGGGACAGAGATGGCCGGTTCGTTTGTTACCCGCAAGATCGGGGAAGTTAATTAGGTCCCAAGGAGGAGCTGCGGGCTTATTTTTAGGTCTATTGGAATTTGACCAATTTGGGGAGTAAATTTGGGTGCTTTAGGACACCCCTATAGTTGGCTGTATGTTGCTGCCCACAATTTACCCAGGAGGGTTTTTCTTCTGATTCTTGAGTGCGCAGGCACTCTCTGGTTCAATGAGAGACCAAACATTTTACACAGCGCGGATCCGCATGACAGTTGGCGGCCGCGTGGCCATTAACTAACAGCAATGGCACTTCCTAGACCGTCTTTCTTGTGGGGGGCCTCCACTCGCACACCCGAGAGGCCACACACCCTATATTTCTAAAAGTGTTTCTTGCTTCCTCAGTCCTGGGAGGGACAGCAAGGACTAGTCAGAGTAGTGAACCATCTCTGCGGCAGAGTCTGTGCACCGAGTGCACAGGGAAGCCCTGGCCACAGAGGTCGGCTTGGATCTCCTCTACCGGGAAATCGATTGAGCGCGGATAGCGGCCTTTAATTTTCGCTCCTCTTAAAAGAAAAGCGTATATGTGAAACTGGACTTTAGTGTCCACGAGATATTTATTGAGAAAATCTCAACATCGGGGCAGAGGATTTTTAAGCCGTCGTCGACGGTGCAGACGGCTTTAGTGTAGTATATTCGCAGACGAGTGCAGTCCGCAGACACTTTAAGAAAGTTAGCGCTTTTGCGCAAGAAAATAAGTGGAGGCAGTTTGGACCTAGGAGGTGTGATAGGCTTGGCACCCATCCTAGGAGCAGATTTATCTGTCACCGGCTGCGTGGAGGCGGAGACCGGATTCTGGGTAGCTGATAATTCTACAGGGGAGACATTTGTAGCCGCAGCATGGGGTGAATCCACGTCCATCCCATTGACTAGCGAGCCACGAGAGATCTTAGACTTTTTTTAAAGCTTTCCGGGTGGCTTTTTTAATTTTACTTTAACTTGTGATTTGGTTGCGCTGTCCGAATCGGATTCCGATCCTACTTCCGATCCGACAGCTGTGCTATCCGAGTTCGTTTCCTCATCGGAAAGCGAACTGGCGCTTCTCTTTTCCAACTTTGGAGGAAATTGGGACCTACTTGATTCATGGCTCGAGCGACTCGAAGCCGGAGTAGTAGAGACTCAATGCTCGACTAGAATTTGGAGTCGCAGTACCGACAAACCGCTCGAGGTCTTTTACGGGACATTCATATCTCATTTCTGACAAGGTATTGGTGACTATGTCTTTTATAAGAGCATGAGTCACCTGATTTTTGGTCACCCCTCCCGCCCCAGAAGGGCAGGAGGAACCGTATCCATAGTTAAAATATTTAGATTTTACTTATTGAATTCCCGCTAATTATAAATCGCTAGTAGTGAAGAAGTTAATGAAGAGATAAGAAAATTGAGCGATATCAAATTTGAATAAATGAAGTTATTCTACGCTCATCAAGGACCGCTCTGCACAGCTTTCAGTACAGCACTATACCACTGCACCTACGTACAGCGGGAACGGCGGCCGCGGCTGTCCCGAGGACGAGCAGCGGCCGAAAAACACTAAGGGATACACCTAGTTTTAATAAAACACGGAACCCTAGTGTACACCTAACCGTGATAAAAGTAGCGTTATATATAACATACTATAAAAACGCGCGAACCAACACTAGTTGCGCCACGCCGCGTGACAAAAGGTGAGAACGGCCGTTACGTAGTAACGTGTTACGTAGTTACGTAGTCACCGTGGCCCCGAAGGGCGCGAAACCTACAAGGAACACTTATGCACGTCCCTAAATAAGGATCGACTCTGTTAACTCGAATTTCTCTCAAATTTCACGAAATTTCACGAATTTTGTGAAATTTCCCACGTGGGGAAAACACACAAAGCGTTGGGAAAACGCCTAGAAAACTTAGTATGCGCACTACTAATGTACTTTAGAACACGAAAGAATTACGAAACACAATTTCCCGCAATCTAATTAACCGTAATTACGATAAATAGCACACGAAAAACGCGGATCGCAAAGTTGCCTAAACCGGCCGCTCGCGGCGTCGAGATGGCGGATCGCAAATGGTTTTGCGTAAGCAAAACTAAAGCGATGAAGCCGGTAACGAATATGGTGAGAACAGAAATACGCAAAGCGTGCTTCCACGTCAAACCCAAACTCGGAACCTGTAATTTACTTTACGGAACCATCTTCAGTCGAAACGAGCTCGTATTTGGCTTATTGTTTTTCTCATTTTCGTAGCGAATTTTCTTAACGGACGTTTGGGATGGGGAACCGAATGATAGAAAAGGAACCGGCACGGAAGCTTGTAACGGAAATTGCTCCTCATTGACTGGACAATGCGTATTACTGCCGATCCGAATGAGCGGGACAAAGTAATACAAGTGCAAATATGACAAATAATAAATTAATTAACATAATAACGCAAAATATGTATAAAATAAATTCCGTACAGTGAAACTTCTTGGAAAATGAATTTAAAGCGGAAACATTTTCTATTTTCCTTGTGCATTCATATACATATATAATTCTTTTACATTTGTTAAATATCGACAAACTTTTAATGTATTATTATTGGCTCTATAAAATCGACGACTTACCTACGTTTAAATGTTGAAAGTAAATATGATTTGAATTTGAAATATATAGTTTTTTTTGTGTATCAAACTATATATTTATTGCTAAAAATTTAATTATTAGAGGTAACAATTGATTTTATACGCAAATTCTAAGTTTCTCTTCTGTCGGATATCTCACAACATCTCACTTGTTTATTTTTTGTACAACAAGAAATATTTCACAGGACTATATAAACAACCGTTATTTTTGTAGTATAATATTGCATATTTGCGAAATTTTCTTCATGTCTTACAAAAATTTACAAAACTACTTTAAATATATCCTACTTCAAATGTTATTGGATCCACATAAATAATTTAATACGTATGTTTATAGTTTTAGATATTTTTTTCTACAATTTGTGTAGTCGTGTTTGGAACGCAATAAGAGCGCAAAAATAAATTGTATTTTTCTTATAACTTAACTGAATTTTATTCTCATCGTCAGCCAGTTACTAGGTAATGGCATATATTGTTTTTAAGCTGTAAGTAAACGCAATAAAAAATATTTAAGTCCGTTTATCGAATGTACATTTTTGTGTGAGTACTATTAAGGCAAACCTTATTAGTGGTACACGATTTAGCTTCTATTAGTCAAAACCTATTTCTTTGTAATCTTAACTAAATCACGGGATTGTAAAAATTGTATAGGAACTGACACATCGATCTCCTGGTTCCCAATTATACTATTTTTTCTCATAGTAAGACGTTATTTCTTTCTTTAATTTACAGGGAAAAGTGGTGTAAATAAGACGATAGTGCACAACACATAGTTGCAATTTCATTTAGGAAAAAAAAATATAATTAATATCATTGTGAACTAGAGTATTGAGTTGTAAAAGTCGATAGAGGCGGCAAAATTTGAATAGTCTTCTAGGGGCAAATATGTAAATCCGCCACTGCATACAACAAATATCAGACTTCGCTGGCTAATGCAGTATCACGGATCTATATGCTAGCTGCCTATCAAATTAAATCAAGTCAAGGCAAGGCCCAGAGGCAAGGCATACAGAATTTCCTTATGAAAGTTCACTGTGACAGTGATCGTACCAACACGGCCTGATTTTTAAGGTCAGATATTGTAAGCGGGGCTAAATATTATATTGTAGAACATACAATTTCCGGGAGGGGCAGGGGGTTACCTGCACCTTCTGGTGACCGTATATACATGTTGTCAAGTAGAGACTATACTAAATAAAAACGTCGATGTTTCTTTCGTAATATTGCATCCCACATTTACATCGACGTAAGAACGATATATTATCACACGTGTAAGTTCATAATGTATCGGTTGTGTACATTCGTCAATATTTAAATCAATATGGATATTATCAAACCATGTCTGCGCACGACAAAATATAATTCATTTTCGTTTAATGATTAACACAAAGCAAATTTTATGTATACATATGATATTATGCATTCAAAATGTATAAATTGTTAATATGATATAAATTTTATGAATGCGTATAAATTAGTATAATCAAATGTAGTAGTGCTATGCTGTGGCTAACGTGGCTGCTGCATGCGATTAGGCTGATTCGGCCGGTGAACATATTCTCACAACAGCAGAAACTGCTATTTCACAAGCGTGAAATAGCAGCTTCTGCTGTTCCTTTTCGTCCAATAAAAGAGGATGCCTGTGGTCCACTCACCCACCATCAGATATCCTACTTTTTCTTTAAATTTCCGACGGCCTATTCCCGCAACATGAGATATCCTATTTTTTCTTAAAAGTTCCGGTGGGCTACTTCCCTCTATTAGGTATTATATTCCTTCATAAAGATCGGCAACACACTAGTGGCTCCTCTAGAGTTGCAAGTGTCCAATGCTGTAATGATTCTTTGGTGGCTGACATACTCGCTTGTCCCTTTAAATGGCATAAAAATTACATTTATAAATTTATGTGTGTGATATAGCTTCAGATGATATTAGACGTAACGTTTATACGTAATATTTAATAGTTCATTTTTATAAAGATGCTACAACAACACTGTTAGAATGCAAAGCTATACAGATTGGGCGCATTTTTGGACGGTACAACACACGAAATTTTGCCGCTATGAGTTGGCTGCGAATGATAAACTGTGCAGGACTACGCTGCACGACCTTTCTTTCTTCTCCACCGCGTTCCTAGTTTACACCATTATGACGCTTTCATAACAAACTTCACAGGGGCAAAATTTCACGTGTTGCACAGTACCGTTAAAGAGAGAGACATAGTGATATGAAAACGACAAGAACGTAATTAAGCTGCCATTTCGAAACCGGACGTAACATTTATGCATTTATATCAAAGAATAGGTTAAGTAAATGACATATATGACTATTATATATATATATTTATTAAAATTAATAAATTAACCCATAAAATCACATATTGTGGGAGAGCCAGAGCTGCGAGATTTCAGCTGAGAAGAGGGGGCTGGGGATTAGTCTAATTTAAAACAAAAAATCGACACCAGCTACCGGAATGACATTTCCGGCATTCAGTATATTTTAATATTTATAATTAAGAAAAAAGTAGTGCAAAGAACTCTGCACTAATTACACCGTTTAGCTAAATGATTAAACTTTAAACGCTTTCGACTTTCGAACAAAATGAATAATGACATAACTTAAATAAAACTTCACTCTCATTTATTTGGAAACTGGGAAACTTATCTTTTCTTTGGGTTCTCATTTTATTAGTCAAATGTCAGCGAGCAGTGTCGTGGAACCAGTAGTATTAAACAAAATTTACGCTCGCCTGAAAGTAAAGTTTAAGTGTAATCCAATATACTTTGATTAATAAGATTTAATAAAATGTATTAAAAAATACAAAGTGAAATTAAAACAAACCATTCAATATGCAATTAAAAGTGTCAACAATACATCGATTAAGTTTTGATACATCGTTTGTATATATTGAGAACTCGTAAGTCATCCCTAAAAAATGTAGCCAGTTTGGAAGTTTTTCCCTAAAGGAGAAATTAATTAATTGTTTTGTTTTAGGGGCAAAAATTAATAGAGGTATTATTAGGGCTCTAAATGAGAATAAAGGCAAATGCCTTTTATATTAAAAAAATTATCAACAAAGAATATCAAATCATTCTTAATGCACATCGATAATGAATAATAAAAATAATGTTATTTAAATTTTTATAGTAATACTTCGTTAAGCTGTAATTATTTTTACAGTACTCAGATGCATTTTCAATCAATCGCCACTCTCTATTTTACATTAAAATTTATTGCATAGCAATGAGTAATCACTTTTACATTGGATTACTATGTATAATGGTAAATAACGTAAAAAAATTGCACTTTATTTGATTTATGTCAGTTAAATTAATTTAATTTTTTGGTCCTTTTTATTATTAACTAGCTTTTACCCACGCCTTCACCTCCATAGATATAGAATATGTTCTTTCATACTAATAAATTTTACTGTCAATCCCAATCTCGACTCCGTTTTTAATTCTGATTCCATGGCTACTACAAGAGAGAAAAAGTATGTGATCATCGCCGCCCATGGACTTAACAATCTTAGAGAAGTCAACAGTGTATTGTTGGTTTCTTGGTTAGGAAAAGAATATCACACGGAAAGCGGAAAGTGTGATGGCGAAATGGCAAAATTTCACTTATTGCACAAAATGCTATGTCGAAAGCTCTAACTTAACTTAATTTTACGTTTATATTCTGAGAAAATTGTAATTGTATCTCGGTTGAGCCAAGTCATTTGTTCTGCAGCACGTGAGCATTACTCTACCACATATTTACATATACAAGTTGAAAAATACTAGTAAGTGTATAAATATAAGTGCGTTTTCGAATGTATCATTATTTCAATATTTTTTGAGTAGGTAGTTGCTAAAATTGAGCTTAATTTTTTTATTAAAAGAACTTTTTTATTTACATAGATTAGTGATTAGATTTGTTAGAGGTTAAAATTATTTATAAAAAAAAATTATTAGCAAAAAAATTTTAATACTTAATGATGATGAAGTTCCAACTTTGTAACCATAAGGTTAATGCAGAAATTTTGATCTTTCTCAAGTGATGCTAAATAAACATTGCAAAACATTAAAATAAAAATAGTACTTCAAACTTAAAATAGTTGTATGATTTACTATGGAAAAAATAAAAAGGTATTTATTATTTTAAGGTTTAATATTTAGGGTTTTTATTTGAAATGTTTTTGGGAAGTAATGTTTCAATTACTGACAACACTGTTTCTAATGTCACTGGGGACACGAACTGTAACGTCTAAACGTCGGCAGTTTAATCTATAAAAGGGTAGTGGTTTGTAATACTCAAAAGTATTTTTAATTCATTAATTATTCTTATTTGGGCCTAAATAATAAAATAACTTAAAGTGCACATCTGATGAAATTTTGTTTATGCAGTTAATTTTTTCCTGACCATAACATTATTTCAATTTGAAATGTCTAATTTACAAGAAGGAGAACTTCTGCTTATAGAAAAATATGCAGCCACAGAAAGGGAAATTTGCTATGTGCGCCCTCCAGGTAGAATATTTAACTAGAAAATACTTAACACCAGTTCCAATTCCAACCAAAACTAATTATGTGGCTAATACATGAGTTTTATATCGAATTTCTTATTTGGCGATAAAACATGACAGTTTTAAGTTGAAATTTACCGATTTGAACTTTTTTGTTTGCAACTTCCTAATGCAAATAAATTTAGTATATTTTATAATAACTAATGCTGTAATGATAAACTGTTACAAACTCATTGAAAGTTTGCTGGTAGTTCATGATGTAGAAAAAGTATTAAATGATGTTTTAATTGAGAATTGTTAAGAATGACTATATTTTTTTCGTCAAGCGTATATAATTAAAAATGTCTTTTCTTAAATAGCATTCAAATTTATCATTTGCACTCTTATATATATATTTTAATTTAGTAAACATGTTTTATACTTTTAATGATATATTTTATTCAAGTTTATTGATATTTCTAGGACAAACCAAAGTTGTGATTGTAGAAAAGGGTGGTATCAGTGTTTTGAATTTGTTGTCCCAAATTTTTTTACCACATGGATATCCAGATAGTGTGAGTAAGGATTATTTATCCTATCAAATATGGGATACAGCACAGGCATTTTGCAGCACCATTACAGGTAATCATTTTTTATAACTCAAATTAAATCTTACGTAATGAAGTTATCCTTAATTTACTTTGAATGTTTCTCTTCTCTAATCTAATAAGATAGGTTCTCTTAATGTTATAGGCATATTGATATATTAGATGATTATCTATAATTTGTCTACAATTGTATCATCATATACATCATAATAATATATAACATATTATTACAATAAAACTTAAATTTATTCATCCATTTTAATTAATAACTTTCCATTTAAACTATATAAATTCAGTGTCATTATATTGGTACTTATTTTTATTTTTAGTTAAAAACATTTTATTTTGATTTATTTTAATTTATGTTAAATTCATTTTATGATTACCATTAATTATCATTTAATACTAACATTTACTTATGCTATTGTGTAGATAATTCACAAAAACATTTCTTATGTCAACTGATAGTAAATAATTAATGTTGGCAGCTGGCAGCAATTACTGTTTTATATTTCATATATTTATTATTTTTCTTATAATAGGAATTTTAGCCACTCAAGAAGTCTTCAGAGGTGTAGGCGTCGGAGACACTAATGCCACACCTTTGGCTGCTACTGTGACTTGGGTCATGAAAGATGGATGTGGTCACTTAGGCAGGATATTATTTGCGTATACCCATGGGTTTGTATTTAAAAGTTACTTATTTACCAGTGAAATTGAAAATGGTATAAAAATCAATGTTAATAACTACATTGATTTTTATACTATTTAGAAAAAAGAATAACTATTTGAAAATATCTCTTTAGCATTAATATCAACTACATAAGAATATGATTAATTTGTACATATATAAGGAGTTTTAAATCCAAAAAGTGCATGTGGATTTAAAAAATGCTGTTACTCAAATATAAATGGACTTATGACAGTATTATTAAGAGAATTGTATTATCAAAAATTAAGCAATCAACTGAATAATAATCATGCTAATATGTATTTTTCAACTACAGCACCTATCTGGACGCGTATAGTAAAAAATGGAGATTGTATGCCGATGTACTTAATGATGCAGCCATGTGTATGGAAATAGCGCTGCCCCTGTTCAAAAATTATATAACGTTTGTTTTATGTGTAAGCACTGTTATGAAGGCTATAGTGGGTGTCGCAGGTCTGTAATTTTACTAACTAATACTATATATACTTTTTATATTTAAGGGGTAATTAGAACAAAATTTAATTAAAGAAGCTACAGCATATATTGACACAAACCGAGCTCGCCTTTCTCCAGATACTTATCTAATTTAAAACGCTATTAATTATTTAAATGATAAGATTCATAAAAACCATATCAAAAATATACATGTCTCTTTTTTCGACTTTTAAGAATAATCTTTGCTTATTATGCGGCATTTATAATAATATCTTGTTTGTTTACATTGAAATATATTATTAGTATGAATTATAATTTGCCGATTTTTTCAGGAAGTGCTACTAGGGCAGCGATGACTCAACATCATGCTTTAAGTGGTAACATTGCAGATGTATCGGCTAAAGATTCTGCCCAAGAAACATTCGTCAATTTGATAGCATCTTTAACTGCTTTGGTGATTCTCACATATATCGGTACATAAAAACTATGCTTAATCTGTCTACATTATAATTAAACTTTAAGAGATGAAATATGTATGTTGAGAGTTTATTTATATTTAAACTTAGTGTACTTTTGAAATAATTTTTTTTTGCTTTTCTTTTTAATTTTTGCCAATTTGCCTGTATGAGAAAAAATTCAAAGTGTCCATACTGATTTCTATGAATGTTTTACATATAGATAGATTTTTAATTTATTTGTGTATTAAGTTACATATGATCCAACCGTCAATCTAGGTCTTCTAAATGGTTGATCCAATTTAGTAAAACATTGATGTACAGGTACATCTCACTATATAGGCTGATTAATTTTGTGTGATGGAAAGGTCGGCAAGGATCGGCCTAGAAAATCCTATGCACACCACATTGGTGGCACATTAAAAAGGGCCAAATTTTAAGTACCCACAATGAGGAGCTTGCATGAAAAGATTGATGCATGTCAGTGAAGCAAGAGAGATATGCAAAAATCGTACCATTTGGAAATCTATAGTCTCTGCCTACCCTTCTGGGAAATAAGCATGAGTTTATATTGTTGTTATTAATTTTGGGTGATCAGAAAGTTTTATGTATACTCATTATTATTTTGTCTATATACAGCTATGTATAAGTCAATGTATAGTTTTAACATAATAGAATACAACATTGTAAGATTCAATTATTTATTATAAAATTTTCTTTTTACCTTTTTTATCTATATTCTCAAATGTACACATATATTTACATATCTAAGTCTCTTCAATTGCTGTCTGTATTATTATTTGTCTTGTTATCATCTATGCTATTTAAGCATACCTGACTGACATACATACCTGTACTTTAAATTTATTATGAGAGCATGGTGATGGTTGATTAATTAACAGCTTTTCTTTAGAATCAGAAGGCACACTCACAATCAAATTCAAACCTGATGCTTATCATAAACAAAACGATTAATAACTTTCATTACACCACTCGTTTTTAACTTAGGTTTAATTACACCACTCATTCCTCTTCGTAAAGAGCAAATTAAACCATCAAGATTTAAATTTTACTATTTGGTAACAAAATTCATTAGCAGCCCCCAATCCAAACCGAGCCAACATGGAGGACTTAAGGTTCAAGACCCTTGATCGGAAATAAGAAGATTGTGAGAATGTGGAAAAGTCTTACCATTGGAGTAATTGGAACCTAACTCTCGTGAACTTGATCATATATATATAAAAGTTCTTCAATCGAAAATATTGTAAAGACGTCATATTTAACATCGAACTTAAATTAAAATTTGAATTTCAAACTTACACTGGATCTTACTAATTGATCACTATTTAGTCATACCACTAATAAAACAAATCATAGATATTATAATTAATTTTTAAAATCTTACGTAACTTGATCTCGCTATCATAGTTGACTAACTAATTCTGATTTGTCTCATTTCAGTAATTCACTGGTAATATTTGGTGTCCTGATGATCTTACATATAATGTTCAACTATTTAGCTGTCCGCGCTGTTTGTTTGAGAACTTTAAATAAACCCAGGTTTCTACACGTCATTGACACTTACTTAAGAAAGGAGGTGATACCAACACCTTGTGAAGTAAATCAAGGGGAAACAATTGTATCTTATGGAAATAGTGCATTTGGTGAGTGTTTTAATCATCTCACTGACTTAGCTTTCAAATCACTTATAAGTGATGGATTTTGATAATAATACCCTCTGTCTGTCTTTTTTATAAAATTATTTAATCATGTCTCACATGTTTTTCTTGTACTAAATTTTTCACATATTGGATTATTTGTTATTTATTAAAAAATGCTTTGTCAAATAAAAGAAAACATATCATGCATGTATGTATGCTGTTTTTGCTCAACTTAACCTGTTGAGCAAAAGTCATCTAACTCTTTAAAAAGTTTTCATGTAACATACTTTCAAACTGTAAGACTATGGACAATCATTTAGGATTACTATAAAAAAGTATAAAAATTACAATTTCAACTTATATATATGAATCCCATCGATTAATTCCTAAAATATTATAATATATGCATTATTTCATTACAGATCTAAAATTATGTGGGTTCCATATGAAACTGGGTTGCTCTCTGAAAACACTGATTGACAGTGACCGTACTGCTGCATATTTAAAATCAGTGAAAGAAGTTTACGCTCAACCCAAATACATATTGATTCCCAAATTAGATACCAGAGAAATGTACATACTATTCAAGACTGGTGCTACGACTGAAGATATATTGTCTGCATTCTTTCATGGTACTTTGACAGCAATAATAATATGTGCTATAAATGACGCTGATATGGTATGCCCCTTTAAAATATTTGCATAAATTATCTGCAGCTATCTTGTTTAATTGTAATATATATTTTAATATAAAAATAAATTGAACTTAACTTTATTTTTAAAAGCACTGTAGCGATAAATGAGTTATATAAATTTTCTTAGTGCTTCAAATATTTCTCAATTGATTTACAAAAATTTGACACTGGGTGCTCTAATTTTAAATGTCAATTTTCAAATAGACTTGTACTTTTAATTGAAAAATCATCAAGATTAGAAATTTAACATAGTAAATGTGTAGTAGTGTGAAATATTGTACAGTGAGATGAAATGCTTCATGTATGACTCTGACTTCGACTGATTTTTATTATCGGCAACACAGAAATTATGGCATTTTGTGACATTACAGGTTCATTATCTATTCATGTAATAAAATAATGGACAGGACAAATCTCTATTTCAAAGATATTTGAGAAAACTACTCGGTGTGGTATAGTTTATACCCCAGAGTAACATATAAAGATAATTTTGTCTCATTTCATTGCTATTTTTCCCTTTTCCCTTATGTATATTTAAACATAACCAGAGTCTAGAATCAGAATCTAGAACGGGTTAGGATTAAAATCAAAAGCACGAACCAGATTGGGATTATGGCTGACAGCGTGATCAATCGATATAGGAGATGAAAGAATTCACTCTATGTCCACTCGGGCGATAAGTATTGTTAAATATTACTAACTGTTAAAGTAACTAATTCATTTTTGGACTAGAGAGATCTGTCGTGACAATGAACTGAGTCTAGTCAATATATTGATTATTATTTCACTTATGGTATTTTACAATCTTTTCTCCGATACTCTTAAAATCAACCGCTAAATTCCAATGGCTCGAGACTGTTATAATTATTATGTATTACTGTAAATATTAGTTATTTATTGTGATTTCCAGGGTTGTTTCAAAAATAATTATTGCTAAGTTTCACAAATCGGATCTAAAAATTATGTGATAAAATTTTTGACCCATATTCCAACCCCAACCAATATTTTAATAATGTCAATTTAATATATCTACAAACATTTTTATGGATAAAAAGTTAGAAGATTTGTCAAAATGAAAGAAGACTCAAAGTTATATAAGAGTGGTAATAGATTTTTAATAGGTGTACTGACTCACATACTATTAATCTAGCATGAGATATTCTTATAAAAGTAAGAAATGAAATTAAAATTAGGGTACACTAATTATAATTGTCAGGTGTTATATGGTTTATACAACAAACATAGCAAATATTTTAACAGACGTACAGTCGCCCTTTGTTTATATGTCTGACAATTACCGACATATGTTTCCAATTTAGGAACGAGGTACAAATTTGAAATAGTTAGTATTGATGTTGTGGTAAACATATTATTTATAATCAAATTTCTATATTTGTTAGAGTGTATCAACGTTAGCTCTTTCCACTTTATAATTATTTTTTTTTCAATTTCCTGAACCAATCTAAACACTTTTTGGATGACTACTTCTGTATCTGATTTAACAACCGACTATCTCCAAAGCTAATTATTTTTACACAAGATTACCCTGAAAAGTTAAAATCTTTCATAATGATAAAATTGGCGTAATCTTAAATGTTACTTTTCATTCAGAACTTAGTTTTTGGGTGACATTAGATAAGAAAATAAATATTTTATTTTACTTGATTTATTTGCTTATATATAGCTCAATAGGAAATCTTAGATGTTTCATGCATACCAAATTGGGTAAGATATTTTTTATAAGCTGTTCTTTTATGATTGAAATAAATTGAAATTTTATTGTAATTCAAAATATGACCCTCTGGAATACTGTTGAAATTGGCCTTGGCCATGGGTAATTGACCAATGAGCTGTAACTTAAGTCAAATTAAGTTACTCGCACCGTATCTTTAACAGTTGAACATTCCATCCATTCTGGTATTTCCCAATGGGTTAACAGCTCCACACTAGGCCATCATAGGAACTTTAAGATTCAATCTCGCAACCTGAAATAAGAAAGTTGTAGGAGAGTATACTTATTAATGGGGTGATTAGCATCTGAATAGCATCTGCATACTATTGTATTTCAATGATCCTGCCGTATTTAATCCCCAATTTAAAATAGATAAGAAAAGGCAGTGCCCCAATTTAAAATAGATAAGAAAGGACAGTGAAATTAAATGCATGTGTTTCACTATTAACAACAATAATTAAAAATTTTGTGAAAACTCTGTGTGAAAAGATTAATGTTTTAGTTACTTTAGTTACTTGGTATTTTTATTGAAGAAATCAATATTTTCAGGATGTGTATTTAAATCGAGAACCAAAACCATTCTTAAAATTGTGCCACACACTTAGAAATTCTGATTGGGGCAAAATACCGAGTCAAGAGAAAGCAGTCGCCATAAATTCATTTAAATATTTACCATCTATCGAATTGTTAACAACTTTAGGTGAAATATTCGATAAAGAGTGGTTGAGAATGAAATCACGATTGGAACAAACAGGTATATTAAAAAATAAATATGTTTTTGTTGTCTTTATGTAAAGTTTAGCTGCATGTGTAGAATTTATAAGATGCGAGAAATTTGGTTCAGTGTAGTTAATTAAATAATGGATATTTTCTATTTACATATATGACTTGTAAACATGAGACAAACGTGACTTTTTCTATAAACTTTCATGTGTGGATGTAGCGTGATTCAATCAATTTAGTCACAACCATTTTTGACACATTCAACATTTTAATTCTTTTTAATTGCTTGACAATTAAAATCTTAGCCAACTTTTGGTTTGAACAGTAGTGGAAAAAAGTCAACACAAGGACAACATGCTTTTGCTTTAATCAATTTATTATAAGTTAATAAAGAGTATTTGGATATATTTCTTAAGTAGCCGGAACTTCACGGTCCAGTCGTCACATAAATGGTCAGATGTGACAATCATCTTAAGTGGCAATGATGCTGCTGTTTTATATTCAAAATTAAAATATATTATATCTCTTGTATCATAAACTTTTATTAAGTAAAAAACATTAGCTGGGAAATAAAACTAAAGTTACTTATTTTATGAAAAGTCTAGAAAATATTTAAATTCCATTGAAGCATTTAATTTTTTTTATCTTCTTATTTTGTGAAAACTAATGTAATGAAAAAGGAACGACAGGAAATGAATTAAGAAAGGAGTAAGGATCTTGTATAACTCAACACATTTTTTTATTGCATCCAATGCATATTGGATTTTTGTATGAAAAGATTATGTTTACTTTTCACAAGGATATACTTAAGGAGCTTATTTTACTTTTATTATATATATATTACTGTTTCATAGAGTTTTTTGCACTCACAGGATCTATAGGTACTTGTCACAACTTCATTATAATGGTAGCCTTAACATTTATGTCAATTTTGAGCTTTTGGGAAATAATGCAAGGGTGGGTATCCCTATCTTTAGGGCTTACTTGACCAGACTATCCCAACTTTGATAAATATGTATTTTGATTTAACTTTCAATGAAAGACACTTCCATGTTAATTAAAAATATTTCTAAATGTTTTCTCACAATCTTTCCAATTCTCTCAATCAAACTTCACATTTGATTATAATAGTTAGTGCTCTTATTCATCACATGATGAGTTAGCTTCTACTGTAGTTCAGAAATAATGATATATAAATTTTGTGATTACATTCATCGTCCATAACACTATCCTTGTGTAGGAGCCAATAACTTATTTGTGGAATGAGGGATTTCCCATTTTAATTCCAAGAAAAATTTACAGTAATACTAAAACCTACCTATTAACTACAATCACATAAAACATGGATTTTTATCAAAATCACTAAAAAAATAAATGCGCATGCAACCGTTACTGACGCATGGCTTGTATTTACAAGCTAAGGTAGGAAAATGTAGGTATTAAAATCTTGACAATCCGTTTAAAATATTGGACAAATATTATATTTACAATAGTGTTTTACAATTTCAAATTTGTTCTAATTCTAAGGTAATCAACACCATATATTTTTTCAGGGTGGGATTTATCAAAACACTTGCTGATTGTAGACGAATGGCGTTTGCACAATTACTCTGTATGGAATAATGAATCAACTGAAGAAAACTTAATTCAAATACCCATGTCTTATGATGAAATTCAATCATATGATAAACTAGCCCTGTTGGGAGAATCTCTTTCCGAAGCTGATTCAAGGCCAGATTTATGTTACCAAAACGAATTATATGGTAATGAAGAGAAGACACCTAAATCTGTCTCTTCATGTCTAAAAGAGAAACTAGAAGATATTTCAACTATTCCCAATCCATTAATTGGGGAACAGAAAGACGTCTATACATTTTCCTCAACAAATCAGTAAATTAATAGAATACCAAATTTACCCTTTTCTGAAACAACATTTCAACATTCAAGAAAGAAAAAAAAATGTGATATCTTTATTTATATGATTAAACTTTTATAAAAAAGTGAAAAAAAAATATACAATCAACCCTCACATGAGCATATCTAAAATATCCTTAAACACCAATTTGAGATATAAAAATGTATTTTCCATCCATTAAATAATCATATCATTTGTACAATTTACATAGTATATAATATACTCTTGTTAATAAAAGATAACCAAGCACATTATTAAATTAAAATTATTGCCATGTTTGGGCTCATTTGAAGCACAAGTGATGGGAGTACCGTAATTTGTCTGATACACTCAGATGTAACAAATATATTAGATATTATGTAATAATGATGAATGGAATATGACTTTGTAATAAAAATATTCATAAGAAAATTAAGAAAGAGGTTTTAAAACTTAATAAATAGAGCTGAGAGATATTGAATATAAAAGCATTTAGTGATATAAACATTGTCAAAAGCAATAATTATTAAATTATTGATTAACTAATTAGGAAATAGGTCGAGAAATATTGAAGAGAGAAGTATTTAGTAATAAAGATATTATCAAAAGCAATAATTCTCAATTTTTAAAATAAGGAATATCTATAAACAAAGGTGGAATCAAGATCTTGTGCCCAAAGTTCTGTACTAAAATTAAACTATAATTTGATAAAATGGATTCGCGAATTTTTTTTTTATTTTAACATTAAACAGAACATTTTGTAATAGTGCACAATTTCAAAGATAAAATCAAAATAAAAAATTGAGATTTGTATGTTAAACATCTACATGTATTACTTGTATTTTTCCATTTTATTAACATTTAAATACAGGATGCCACCCATATACTAGAATTACAATTCCTTGTATAAAGCCATTTTTGTGGCAGAGTCGGTAACAAGGCACGTCCAAAAAGCAACGACTCTAAAGGCTCCCCAAAATGTTAATTTAAGCTTAAATAAATTATCCAAAACGTATTTGTTTTTTCTTGTTGACCCTTTTACAAGCGCCTTTCTAATGAAATATTTCAATAAGTTGTTTACTAATGTAAATGAATAGTCCAATAAATATTTCAAATCGCTATCTTACGTCATATTATTACTAGAAACGCCAGATAGAAGGGCAGACTAATATATGTGTTATATATAGTAAACTGACTGATATCAACGCACAGCCCAAACATCTGGGTTTAGAGACATGAAATTTTGCTGAAAATTTCCTGAATCGAGAGGAATCAGAATCTCCTTTGGTCAAAATTGGAATCGGAATCTAAAGTAGGACCGCAATCGGATTAGAGAAAGAAGGAAATTAAAATCGAAAGCAGGACCGAGATCAGAATGGGATAGCGAACGCGATCTTGATTGGGTGATGGAGCAATATGCTAGACAAAAGAATTAATTTTATATCGACACGGTCAGAGCTGCGGGCAAAAGCAAGTGTATATTTATCGATATTAATATATGTGTGTGCGTGCGTGCGTGTGGATCGGAGGAAAAGTTTTTCCGTACTTTATATACAAATTCAAGATAATTTTTCATCATATAAATTTACGTTATATATACATATATGCCAATTTGTTCAACAATTGTTCTGATCAAAAAATTGCAACAAGTAGTTTTACAGTCTTAATGGACTACCTAAAAATTTTAAATAGACCGAAATATGTGAAAATCTGAAAGTTGAAAAATCAGGGCTATATGGTGGATGCATTAACACTTCGATGAAACTCTCAATATTTGCTGAATGGCTAAAGATGTGTTTGATCTGGTGTTATCATGGTGAAAAACTATTTGTAAGAAAGTAACAAATATAAATTTTAAAGTTTGTCATAAGAACACCAGACTTATAGTTCTGTGAAGAAAAGTTATAAAATATATTTTTAATTGTTTTGAACAATTGTGTTTTCATTTTTGTGCATTTTGATCTTTCGTATTTGAAATAAAAAAATGGAACTCATATGATGCATGCGTCTAAAAATATTTTATACATATGTATTTTTAAAATGTCAAATGCAATTGCTTTCTATAACAATTTAAAAACAAATATTCCATATTCATTTATTCCTATTTT
>BGZK01003478.1:0-24603 GCA_005406025.1 Eumeta japonica
GTCAATCGCTCGGAAATTTTATATTTATTTATGAATATGATCAGATATTATGTAAAAAGAATAATGTTTGATGATTCTTCAATCAACAAACATCGAAGAATATTTTTGTAACTTTTCATATAAATTATAATAAAAATACACATTTGAGGGTTTTAGCGCGATATCATAGGAAAATTTAAAAATTGCATAATTTTATTGCAATTGAATCAAAGGTCCAATTGTAATCCATTGTCCTATGTCCACACGGGTGAAGCCACGGAGGAAAATTAACCGCAATAAAACATATCAAGGGTTTGACTCTTATTTAGGATTTCGTGAATCGATACATTTTTAGCGGTCCGTGAGGTTTCTTAGAACCCTTTAATTAATACGATTTCAATTAATCTTACTATAAATATTAATGAAACCCAATAAAAAATCCAATACATTTTTAGGTTTCCGTGATACTTCAGAGAATCTTCATAATTTAACCGAATTTAATAAAATTTTGAATGGATGTCATTGAAAACCAATACAGATATATTCGATACATTTTAAGAGTTCCGTGAAAATTACTCAGAACTCATAATTTAACCGATTTTAATACAATTTAGAGTACAGGAAATTGAAAACCAATAAAAGGAAATGCAATATATTTTTAGGGTTCCGTGATAATTACTGAGAACCCTTTTAATTTAAGCGAATTAAATATATCAATCCTAATAAAATTAGGAATGAAACTGAAAACGAGTAAAGGTATATCCGATACATTTTAAGAGTTCTGTGATAACTTTTAATAACCCTTTAATTAGGGCGCTTTTAATAAAAAATATCATAGATATGAATGAAAGCCATTAAAAGGATATCCAATACTTTTTATGGTTCATTGAGAATTACTGAGAACCCTTATAATTTAACCTATTTTAATAAACTTTAGTATGGAGTCAATGAATACCAACGAAAGAATTTACGAGATATCTTTAAAGTTTCGTGAGAAATAGTGAGGACCCTTGTCATTAAGCTGATTTCAATAAAATTTTGAATGTATATAACTGAAAGTCAGTAAAATGAAATTGGGTACATTTTTTAGGATTCTGTGAGTATTACTAAGAATCCATACAGTTGAACCGATTTCGCTGAAATTTACACAAATTATTCTAATTATTAAAAAAGAGTTAGTGGTTAGAGTGGCTTATGATTCGGTGATTGTGTTTGTGAGATTAACAAGCACTCTTATAATATAATTTGAGTGATTCCATGTGATAAAATTGCTATGGAAATAGCTTAAATCAAGCAAAAGGACTATATTGTTGATAGTGTTTTATGGTTAAGTTTCACTGAAAATTATTAAAAAGTATGGAGATATGGTTGGACCAGTTTCGCCGTAATTTTCAGTATGTTAAGCGAAATACGCCTCAGAATACCAAAACTGCACGACTCAAAACAAAGTAATGATCCTAAAATATATGCCAAATTTCTAAACATTATTTAAATAAATAACACCAAAAAATATTGGCGATGGTTTAACAAATGCAGCTGAGCGAAAATGGATTTTCCATTTGCATGTAAAAACGATGTTTTTCGATTCTTGTCAAATGCCTGCTAATACTTACTGACGATAATTTAAAGAAAACAATACAGCAAAGCCCATGGCATATACGTTTTTTACATGACGAACAGAATTGAACAAGTGTCTAGCAATAAAATCAGGTATTTCTGAGTGACAGTCAAACGTGTAGGCCAAAATGAGTTGAATTTAGAAAATGATGATAAAAATTGGAAAATCATTTGAGCATCTGTAAACACGATCATGTTGTGCATAAAATGTTTTGTAAAAATTCTACAAAGTTAATTAATTCATTAACATTTATGAATAATAAAAAATGTATACCGTTAAATAAAAACTAATATTAACATAATCGACTTACAAGATTGTAGTTTATTGAAATTCCTATGCGTCCATATAAGGCATCCAAAGTTATCAAAGACCTCAAAAGAAAAACAAGTATGCAAATATTATTGTATTGAAATGCATGTTCCTAAAGACTGACTTACTGAGAGGTCATCAATTTCAAAATGTACACAATTTGAAAAAAATGTAAACAAACAAATTTTTTTTTAATTTCATGTGTCTTGAGCGTCCTTTTATCCTTTTTTAACGTCGTCCGATCCAATAAAAATAATCTTAGGTCGCAATAATAATTGTCACCTCGTACTTTGCATTTCTAGTGCTAAAATAACTATAGCACGACCTAGAATGATTGCCTATAGTAAAATTATTGTTGCACGTATCAGGTAACAACGTCGATATATTTTAAATATGTTGTATTTCTAGAGAATTCTCGCAATTTTAAAGTATTTTCTGTGGAAATCTTTCTTAATATACCTCACATAAAAGCCTTTTACAATAACTTTTATTTCCTCCTTGATATATTACCTGGAAAATTTCTTCTTGACTATATAGGCAGGCTCATTATTTCCGTAAATACACATTACATAAATATTTCAAATGTTTATGTGTACGAATTAACGTGAAATTTTTAATATAATTTTAGTTCATATATATCAAATTATATAGTTTTTAATACCATAGTTACATAACACAGTTTATCATCTCATCGTATTTATAAATCCGAAATATTTTTTCTGTAAAAATCATAACTGGTTATGAAAAACGTATAAGAATAGCAACACAAAGGTGTTAAAAAAATCACACTAAAATATGTAATGTAAGGATTTATTTGCAAACGCGAAAACTATAAAAATACATTCACAAAATAAAAATTAATCAACTCATATAGTTACTTACTGGTTATATTAGTTTTGGTTTGATAATATAAACAGGAAATTTGAATTTGAAAACTATTGTTTACGAATTTTAATTTTCTGCAGCACAATGTATGGCGTACCCAAATTATTCTCATATATATATAGTAGGTAATACATCTAAAGTATTTTTAACCTTTTATAGATCGTCCTGAAAATATGTCTTTGTAAATTTTTAATAGATTTTAAATTATCTGTAAGATTTAAAACGATACATGCGAGGACTTGAAAAATCAGTGAGCTGGTTTGATATCTTTCAAAGGTAAACAAATAAACAATGATTGTTTTTCAGGCTATGTTGCCGTATCTTTCAGACGACGCGTCCTGTCTTCGTCTAGCTCGAAGAGTTGGTAAAGCCCAAAGCGGCAACGCTAGGTCAAATAATGCGAAAGCTGTTATGATTGCGTACATCTGTTTTACACCTGTATAATTATTACGCTGAACATCAGTAATTTCTTTCATTTTTTGTTTGATGATATGTCAAAGAACTATGTACTCTATGGTGATGTGACAGCTTTCAATTTTGTGAAATGCATTATAATATTCTGTGCATAGATATGTTAATAAGCACGAGAAATTTATTTCTGTGTGCACTGGCGCGGACGTAAATACTACCTGTTTTTCATGGATTTCAAGATTCAATATCAGAATAATTAAGTGATCTTATTTCTCCGAAATCACGTTACGAAATTCATATTTTTTGAATGTTTTTTCAATGTTAAGTGTGAATTTTGTTTCTATTATAGAATCAAAATGAACGATGAAATAAATTTGTATGAAATCGACGTGTTGCGTTTACCCTTAATTCGTTTACATATCGGAATGTGTTTCGCAATAAGGATTGCGAAACACATCCCTGTATCAGAGTCAACATTTTTACCAGATCTTGTCGAGTACCGTAGTGACTCCCTAAACTGACCGGTATTGGTGATCCTGCATACGAGCGGTTTGAGCACTTTCGGTTTGTAGTAGATGTCGTTGTCGTGCACGAAGACCAGCGCAGCGCCCGCCGGCGACCACTCCGCGTACTGCAGCAGGGGCGCGTTGCGGTCGTCCTCCACCGGGGATAGAGGGAACTTGTTCCTGTACAAATGATAAGGACGTGTGTTAAAGAACCTTCATAAACCAAGTCGTAGGTTTAGACTAGATCTGGCTCGAAGTAAGCGACCTGGCAATATATTGAACATTTGCTTAAATGTTATATTACGCCAAAGTATCAATTAAATACATCGAAAAAAAAAATGAGAAGATTTACATCGTGTATACTATTTGCAGTATCCCTGTTATCCATGTGATAACTGTACATAAAGTATTTTTTTACGACGTCAGGTACCTGGTGGTGACGTCGTAGACGTGGTACCGCGCCAGGCGCACGTGTCCCCAGCGCGGGCGCACGTCCGATATCAGCAGCACGAACTTTTGGTCGGCTGACACCTTGAACTCGACGGCGTTTAATTCTCGCTGTGAATAAGGCAAATAATTTAAGACAAATTGTATATATATATATTACTAGCTTTCGGCCGTGATACTGTCCGTGTGGACTTCTTTGCCGTCGACCGCTCGCGTCGTCAGTCGGCCTGGGCCCGCCCGCTCTTGGCCCCGTTCTCGACATAGGTTTTAGTACCGTCAAATCATTTAAGACAAATTGTGTATATATATTACTAGCTTTCGGCCGGGATACTGTCCGTGTGGACTTCTTTGCCGTCGACCGCTCGCGTCGTCAGCCGGCCCCGGGTCCGCCCGCTCTCGGCCCCGTTCTCGACATAGGTCTCAGTACCGTCAAATCATTTAAGACAAATTGTATATATATATTACTAGCTTTCGGCCGTGATACTGTCCGTGTGGACTTCTTTGCCGTCGACCGCTCGCGTCGTCAGCCGGCCCTGGGCCCGCCCGCTCTCGGCCCCGTTCTCGACATAGGTCTCAGTACCGTCAAATCATTTAAGACAAATTGTATATATATATTACTAGCTTTCGGCCGTGATACTGTCCGTGTGGACTTCTTTGCCGTCGACCGCTCGCGTCGTCAGACGGCCCCGGGTCCGCCCGCTCTCGGCCCCGTTCTCGACATAGGTCTCAGTACCGTCAAATCATTTCAAAGAAAGGCATACTTTTATACGGAAAACACAAGCACCGCCGCTAAATTATTTTGTTGTAAAATGGCCTCGCTCCCGCTTTGGACTTCGTTAACAATATTGAAAATTTTATCCCATCAAAAACAAATGTGAAATGAGAGCCAAGTTGAATATTATGATATATGCCTTCGTTGTTGACTTCAACGACAAAAGAAGTGAGGTCTAAATGGGTGCCAAGGTCAATGGTCAGTCCTGAAATTCATTTATAACAGCATAAAATATTTTATAACAACTAAAAATATTATTTCTTCTTATAACTTAAGAGAATATATTGAGGCCTAAGGTATGACTTGGCTAATTTTCATATACTATCCTAAATTTTCAAAATGACGCCACCATCATAAAACAATGACAATTACATGAAATAAACTGTATTCTACAACCAAAGAGTTCCATCTTTAAATGTGTAATTACTTTTTAATATTGTTCTGTATGTGGTCAGTTCCGGACGTAAACAGCAGCCCGCGTATTGGTCCATAAAAATCGTATGAAATTCGAAAATCCAAACATTTTTTCTGAGGTGCTCGTCGAATGTGGAAGCGAAAAAAATAAATAAAAGCTCATCCCTAAGGTGACGGGGCTCGGTTATCGCGCCTGAGGCGCCGTGACGCACGGCCTGTCCCATATTTCTGGCTGGAGGCGCCCGTGGGTGCGCGGCGCGCCCAAAGCCTGCCGATTGAAAACGTCGCGCGGCCGCGGGCCGCGTGAATTAGACGACGCATATTTTTTCGGCGAAGGAGAGAAAGATGGCGCTGTCGTCGTATTTCCTCTATCATTTCGCTACGAAAAGTATGTCGCGGTAAATCATTATCGAAAAATGTATTTTAGCATTGAATATCTATATGGCAATGTTTTAAAATAACGTCCCATAAATATTTGACGCTTGTTATAATGATAATTTCTACTAAGCAGAAATTATCATTGTAACGATTAGCGGACTAAGTTGAATATAAAAAATAAAATTAACACTTGCTTAGGTGTTCGATATCTATTAATCCTCTGGAATCAATATTCAATCCTTTGGATAGAGATTCGTAGTGGAGAGGCAGATTCGAGGGTCAGCGGTGGGTTGCATGCTGCATGTTAATGCATGTTGCAGGCAAGCGTCTATTATGGATTTCTGCGAATTAACACCTCAAACTATAGAAGAAATCTTTCGTTTTAAAAATGTAGTGCTAAAAATTATTGTACTGATGCGCAAAAAATGCATATTTTACATACCTTGCAAGAATTAAAAAAATCTATAAAACCCTGATCCTGCAGGCCATCCCTAAAACTATCCGCTATGATATTTATCCATGTGTTTTAGAGCTTCTTGAGTTATAAATATTGTCTATGAATTGTTGAATTCAAATATTTAAAAGACAGTTGACTTTTCAGGTCCATACTTTTAACTTTTTACTACTTTCTAGCTCAAAGTGATAAAAACACAGAAGCTGTAAATTATTGAGCTCATTATGCTCAAAAGATCGATTTTATGGTATTTTTAAGTTCTCCGAGTTCAAAAATATAGTTTTAATACTACTATTTTGAGTGCTTACAATTCGAAAACCTGTATGTATTCTCTGTCTTGTGTCATTCTATGTAATTTTTAAAACAGAAATAAGTAACCGAGCACGAAACATTAATCCATCAAGGATTTCACGTAATTTTGGAAAAAACCCTCTTCGTTGAATTTTTGTTAACGATGTCTCTCGAACTAACGCATCGATTTTGATGCAGTTTACAACAATCGACGTTGTTTTTTAAGCAAAAGAGGAAGTTACGTACAGGACTTAATCGGTAGAGTAGGTTGAAAAATATTCTGAAAAACATTTTTTGGAAATTTTCTCCAACAATATCTCCTGAAAAATAAACTGGTTTTGATGAATTTAACAGCAACAGACGTACTTTTTTGAGGAAAATAACTAGAAATATTTTGGAATTTATCGGTAGAGTAATTTAAAAAATATTCTAAAAAACATTTATTCAAAAATATTTCTCCAACCACATCTCTTGAAAACATCGACCAATTTTGATACATTTAGCAATGACCAACGTTGTTTTTTAAAGAAAAGAACTCTATAGATTTTGGAATTTATCGGTAAAGCAATTTACAAAATACTGTAAATAAACACTTAGTCAAATTTTTTTCTCCAAGATATTACTTGAACAAATAAACCGATTTTTGTCCAGTTCACGGCAATCAGCTCTTTTCATCAAACAGATATCTCTTTGATGAAAAGAGCTGATTAGATTTTGATATTGATCTATAAAGTAGTTTAAAAGTTATTTTAAAAAACATTTTTCCGAAAACTTTATTATTAAGAGACCCCAAAATCTACCGAGCGAAATCGATCTATGTTCTTCGAAAAACTAGGTTAAGTAAACTCCTTTTGAATGCTGCAAATTGCGTTTCGATTGGTAAATCCGGTCAAAATTTATGAGAGGCTTACACACAGACTAACGAATGCACATACCCAAGCACGCATTCACTCACATGCAGACATCATTTGGAAAATGGTCGAAATAGATTCGTATGACCCTAAAACGTCAAGATCTGGTGGAAACTTGATTTTCGGAAATCGGGGTGGAAACAGTAGCTTTTAAATTATATATAAAAAAAAATCGATTTTCATAGCGGAAAGTTAAAAATACTAAAGAACATACCCTGTACACAATTTGTGTTTTTTATTTTTATTACGATAGTATAATTTTGTTATTCATTTAGTTATACAATTTATCTAGTTCATTTAATACTGCATCAAAAAACTCTCAATATCTATGAATGTTCCTATTGGGAATATTTAGCCGTATGTACGTACGTACGATCTTAAGTTTGTGAAATACATCGAATTAAAGCCTAAGCCAATCACTGAACAAGTTTAAAGAAATCATCTTATCATCATAGGTTTTAATCATACCTATTACAAAGACTTTATTAGAAACAGATCAAATCGAAAATATCTTTATTTAGTAGATGATTACACTTGATACGTCATTATTGTATTCTTTTGGCACTAACATTATCACCCACTCCAAATCCTAATTCACCTTGAGAAAAATGGGTAAGATTTTCCAAGGGTTGTTTATTTTTGATGAAAGATACAAAATATTGAATAGATAATAAAATTAGTACAACACTTAGAAATAACATAAAATAACCTGACAGCTGAGAAGTTAGAATCCATGGACTTTTTCTATTTTAATATATTTAGATACATAATAATAATTTGTTATGAATAAATTATTTTCAGTTAGGAATTCATTATAAAAGTGCAGATATTGTATCTTGAATGACTTGCTAGTTGCTACCTTTACTAAGTCGGTTTCATGAGCAGCAAGTTCATTCTTACGTCTAGTGTTAATATTATGGATGTCGCTCATTTTTTGTAACGAATTTATACTTCTCTTGACATATATCAGGTTTTCGTATATGTATTGTGACAGTACAGTTAAAATATAAATTTCTTTAAATTTTTAAAACTATATATGGCATAAATGGCTTGCTTCTGGAGCAAAAAAATGTATAAAAACCGGCCGTATGATCGTATAATAAAATTCCATAATTCATGAGACTGAAATGGAAACCGAGATGAACTCATCTAGCGGTGATCTCATCAGTAACTCGGGGAATACTTTTCCGACTTCTTCATCAACACCTTTAAAAACCCAGATGTGGTTTTAAATTAATGAGTTATTTCTGTTTATGCAGATGAAAGGAAACGGAATTTCCATTGTAAATCATTCTCAAGCGAGCATTCTAGTGCTTAATCTATTAAAGTACGCGGCAAGGGTCAGCGAGCGTCGGGGCAGATCACAGCGCAGCGGCGAGCTCCGACGGAGATCCACAGCGATTTTCCAGGCGCAGCTCGTGAAAGCCGTCCAATTTGATTAGGGCGCCGCCTGCGCCGGACGCGCCGCCCGCCCCCGCCCCCGGCCGCGCCGCGGCGGCCTGCTGAAATTCTCTTGTTCTCGCGCCGTATCGGAATATTAATATCTCGATATCGCCGCGTATAGATTTTAGCCGCGTCTTGTTGTGCTGTCATCATACAACTTATTTACGAAGGAGATAATGAATTCTAATTCTATTAAGTACAATACTAGATCCGACCTGTTCTATTAAACACCGTTGATAGTATTTGTTTTGTAAGGAGTGAACTAGAAAACCGTCGGATTAATTTCGAATAATTTGATTATGGAAATTATTGCACTGATTCTAAAAATTCTTTAACTAATAGTAAGCTACACTATCTTCGAGTAATATAGGCTTAATTTTATTTTAACACTAACATTTGCTCCGGTTTTTAATGGACTTCGACAGTGTTTGACCGAATACCTAGAAAGGTAGTACGTATATATACGTCTCTACGGAGAAGGTTTTTATGCAATCTAATTTAGTATTTATTCCTGACTTCGTTTGCGTTTTGTTATTGTCAAACCGAGCTACTATGCTGATTCCAAAAATTCTTTCACTAACAGAAATCTACACTATCCTTGAATAATATAGCGTAGACACTAGCGTTTACCCCGGTTTTGGGTAAATCGAAACCGTGACCGATAGCAGTATCGGAATTGACTACGGGACGAGAAGTACAACAAGAGTTGGAAGCGGGGTCGAAATTGAAAACGGGAGTTGGATTAAAATCCGTGACCGGGATCAGGAACTGTACCAGAAAAACAATTGAAGCGGGGACGAGATTGGGAACGAGAGTTGGATTAAAATCCGTGACCGGGATCAGGAACTGTACCAGAAAAACAATTGAAGCAGGGACGAGATTGGGAACGAGAGTTGGATTAAAATCCATGACCGGGATCAGAAACTGTACCAGAAAAACAATTGAAGCGGGGACGAGATTGGGAACGGGAGTTGGATTAAAATCCGTTACCGGGATCAGGAACTGTACCAGAAAAACAATTGAAGCGGGGACGAGATTGGGAACGGGAGTTGGATTAAAATCCGTTACCGGGATCAGGAACTGTACCATAAAAGCAATTGATGCGGGGACGAGATTGGGAACGGGAGTTGCATTAAAATCCGTGACCGGGATCAGGAAATGTACCAGAAAAACAATTGTAGCGGGGACGAGATTGAAAACGGGAGTTGGATTAAAATCCATTACCGGGATCAGGAACTGTACCAGAAAAACAATTGAAGCGGGGACGAGATTGGGAACGGGAGTTGGATTAAAATCCGTTACCGGGATCAGGAACTGTACCAGAAAAGTAATTGATGCGGGGACGAGATTGGGAACGGGAGTTGGATTAAAATCCGTTACCGGGATCAGGAACTGTACCAGAAAAGTAATTGATGCGGGGACGAGATTGGGAACGGGAGTTGGATTAAAATCCGTTACCGGGATCAGGAACTGTACCAGAAAAACAATTGAAGCGGGGACGAGATTGGGAACGGGAGTTGGATTAAAATCCGTTACCGGGATCAGGAACTGTACCAGAAAAGTAATTGATGCGGGGACGAGATTGGGAACGGGAGTTGGATTAAAATCCGTGACCGGGATCAGGAACTGTACCAGAAAAACAATTGAAGCGGGGACGAGATTGAGAACGGGAGTTGGATTAAAATCCATTACCGGGATCAGGAACTGTACCAGAAAAACAATTGAAGCGGGGACGAGATTGGGAACGGGAGTTGGATTAAAATCCGTTACCGGGATCAGGAACTATACCAGAAAAGCAATTGATGCGGGGACGAGATTGGGAACGGGAGTTGGATTAAAATCCGTGACCGGGATCAGGAACTGTACCAGAAAAACAATTGAAGCGGGGACGAGATTGAGAACGGGAGTTGGATTAAAATCCATTACCGGGATCAGGAACTGTACCAGAAAAACAACTGAAGCGGGGACGAGATTGGGAATGATACCAAGATCGATCAATATAAATCGTAAAGGAATATATTCGACACAAAGGCGAAGCTGCGGGAGGAAAACTATATACATGTAAAAGAACATTACCTTTAATACTATGACAACTGTGAAATTATTCCATGGTTTATATCTCGGTTTCTATTAGATTAAATTAAAGGTGCTGTCGCTACAGTAGACAGACACTTACGAAGGTGGAGTTGTGCAGCAGCAGGCGCGTGGTGTGGTTGCGCAGGTTGAGCACCACCAGCCCGCCCCAGCGGTCGCGGTACGCCAACTCCCAGTCTGACGGCAAACAATCAAAACGTTTCGTGAACGTAACAAATTAAAGCACGGAGAGTGGAAACAGCTCTAGTTTCAAGTGCCAAAAATAAGTACCTATTCGCTCTACAAAATAAATTTATCGCAGTCATACTTTTGCCTATGAATATTATACGTGTTTGCGTCACTGATGACGCAAACACTTTAAGTGTTTGTTACATCAGTGTAACAAACACTTAAAGACTCTGCGCAGGGGTTCTCGATAAATATAAAAGATGTGCACTTGTGTATGTGAACAGTACTCGTGGTAATTGCGTAGTAAGAATATTAAAAAAAATATGTATTTGGTGTCTGCGTTGAAAGGAGATAGCTATTATAAAAGCCTCAGTGCCCCACCAGAATTAAAATCAGTTTATGGCAGTGGCCAGTCGTGATTGATTCGGCAAGTTTTTATAATATGTTAAGATATATTTCATTAATATTTCATGTTGTATTTCCGTTATATTATTTTGCCTGAATTAAAATATAATGAAATTGACTTTTGAAGAATGAAATAAAAATCGCATAAAATCATACCACTGGATGTATAGTTTAAAAAGAAAGCTTTGATAAAGTTTATTTTCAAAGTGCACACTATGAAAGTTGAAAAGGTCTGTATCTCGGAGCAAAACGGGCATTCTGCTTAAAGTAAGAGAACTACGATCTAGCTATGGAAAAATAAATGATAAAGTAAGAAATAAGTGTTTATTTTTTATTGCACGACAATGGATACCGAATTGTAGAGCCAAATAGGTTTTCAGTTCTAAGACGTGAAATATAGATATATATCTCCCAAATGGACCAGAGTGCGGGCCTGCGCCCCAAGACCTTCGACCTGAATTACGTCCGTGAGTAGAAGGTCGGCATGCGTCTATGGTGGTGAAAAACTTAATGTCGAAATATAGCCTCCGTGTAATATACGGACTGCGGTGCAATCCCACGACGCCTTTTGAGTCAATATCACTTAAGTAGTTCAGGCTTTACGAGTTAACAGATGAACATACCTACTGACGATTATTAATATTTACAAAAGTAGAACTCTTCTTTTGCTTCAGGGCTGTCAGATAACAAGTCCACATTTCAAGTAAAAGCATCGTACATTATTAGACTGCACATAAAAACCGCCACGCAAGATATGATAAAAACCTAATGTTAAAAATAGCGGTGTAATGGTGCTTCAAGATTTGTATATTTAGGAGTCAAAAGCACTCGGGCTTCGCCTTCGACCAGCTAACACCAGATAGCGCGCGGGCGGGCCCGCCTTCTGCTAGACAGCACCCTCATTATTATAATGGATACCACCTTCACGCGGTCAAATAGACACTCAGACAAATAATAGTTTTGTGATTCACCAGCATTTAAAATTGATACTTTATTTGTTATTTTGTACGAAAATGGATTTCACTGGTTGGTTTCTTGAAATCACATAAAAATCCCTCCAATTTTGTCCGACTTGTGGCGCTACGGTGCTGTTATATTCTGTGATACGACTTTGCTAGTCGTGGGTAACTAATTTAAATTTTATATTTAATTGTTTTAATTTTGTTGTAATTACTTAACTATTAGCGGTATATATAGCTGACAAGTCGCTCGATCTAGCGTGATACGCCTGAGCATAACTAGGCAACGGTTAGTGACGCGCGGATCATAGTTCTTATATAGAAAAATGTCAATGTTCTTTGTATAACTATCTTGTTTTGGGTCAATAAAATACATCTAAAAATAGTACTTGTTTGTTTTGACGAGGAAAAATAGTGAGTTAACACTTTGGGTCGAGTGCGCAAACACGTTCGACCTTTTTGACGATAGATGCAACCGATTTATATAAAAATTATACTTTTTATGAACGTGTTGCCATACTCTCAATTCTAGCACATCATGAGCGCTTCTAAAATATAATCCCACTTGATGCTCTCAAATGACTAGTAAAAGTTATTTATTTGTGTAAAATATTTTGGTTGCACTTTAAATACAATTTATATTGCACGATGAATAAAAAGATATATGTTAAAAAAAAATACCCAACTAGAATGCTTTTCCTTAAATACTCCATTAAAACACACAGTACTGGACTTAAAACAGTACATAACAAATTTTTTTTTATTAAAAATAACAATAAAGTATTCATAAAAAATAATTTTTATTTACGTAGAGTCGTTCCATTTATCGTCAAAACGTCACCGTCATGTGGCGCAAACGACGCAGGCTGAAGAGAAAATTATCTTTAATTATCACTGATGTTCCTTCAAGAAATTTTCTAAAAAAAATTGCGACGCTTTATGAAATTTACCAAGTAATTGGCGTGAAAAGTATGACTGACTGAACTTGAAAATCTTTGGATTTGATGTAAACGAAGCGATGACACTTCTTTTACAGCATCTACATCACTTCTCAGTGTGGTTGTCGACGTCAGGGACAAAATTGTCGATAGATGAAAGGTTTTTAAAGTGACATTTAAAAAAAAGCAAAATCGTTTGTATACCCGGAGATATATACTGAAAGAGTGTATATAATTATGTAACGAAAGTGTCACAGAAGAAAAATTATCCGAACGGAGGCACCCAAGTAGGCATCTTGGTGATTCGTTCAGCTGAACGAGAATTAAACTTATCAGCAAAGTATGATACCCTCATCTTTTACGGTATTCACTCATACCAACCCTAACACATTTCAAAACCATTTTGTTTTAAACTCAATTATACCTCAAAAATTTGTGCTTCGATAACGAGTCGAATTATTGCTTATTCCTATTGCTCAGCTACCATTTTGTTTATTTAATAAATGACATTGTGATGGTATTCACTAAATGGTAAATTTAAGTAAGATAAAACATAAGATAAAAAAGTAAGCAAGATGGTAAAGTCTAATGCTATATCGGCCACTTCATTATTCTCAAATTTTATTTTTATGTAGAACTTTTATTCAGGGATATTTCATTACTTATTACGTTATGTATTGATATATGTATAAATATAACTTGAAAATATTTTTATTGGAAAAAAAGGATTGAAAGAAATTGTGGCAAAAATATTAAATATTTAATATCCAACAAACATGTGTCAACAAGGAATTCGTGTCATTGGAATCTGTGACAAATAAACAAAGTCCACTCGTCTTTTAAACCGTTTTCAGGCTCGGCGGCTTTTCACTTTCACCTGTGGCTTTACGAGATAAAAGGTATCCTTTTGTGCCACTGTCTACGCAAAATACGACCGTTTTTCTCTATGAACTGAGCGCTTCCATTTTTAGGTAATAACAGATAATCTCTTTGAATATTTGTTTTTTTAGTTCGATCATGAGAAATATGTCTTGGAGAAAAGAATCTAGTAGTTTCTAAAATACCGACAATGTACTAGCGACTTTTATGGGGTTGCGAGTGCTTATGGGCGATGGTGATTGTCTACTCTCCGGTGCTAGCATGTTCCTCTGTCCTTTAAAAATCATATTAAAACTATTGCTTATCAATTTTAATCAAGCTTTTTAAATATTCATATTAATGGTATAAAATAAAAAAAATTTTTGTGTACATTGTTGTTTTTTTTGGATGATGTCTCAGTTTTAAAGCGCTGTGCGAGTTACTTTTCTCTATCTCTTTCTGCATACAGTGAGTATATAAGGTGACTAACAGCTTGATGCTTTTATGTCACCTACTGGTCAGTTTCCTACAGCCGCATCCTGTGATAAGAAACTTCGTTCCAAAACAATCTAGGGTTTGCTTCGATTGATAGCGTCCATTGAAAGTCAACTTTCAAAATCAAATACAAGGCTGTATAGGTCTCGTTCCATCGAGTTCATTCTGATATTTCTATTTTGGTTTGCTATTTATTAGCGATATCGAAAAGTTATAAAAGAGCTGTTATTTTCAAAACTCCTCACGATGTCGAATTGTGTCAAAGAGAAAAACGCATTCCGAGATAACGGAACATAGACACGTACAAGTGTGTGCGGCCGACGAGCCGTAGGTGAGGTCGAGTACACATGATAAGGCAATACTTGTACAGCGGGGCTGTCGCGCGCTGTAAAATATTGTGTGGCAGATAAAGCGTGATCAATAACACCCACCGATAAACATTGTTGAGTTATATAATACATGAATTTGGGAGGCTCTATATACGTAATTTACATGAAAATAGGCGCTGGGCCGACATGGAGGATTTAAGGGCCTCTTTTCGATCTCTAATAAAAAATGGCGGTGGGCACGCCTCAGCAGTGAGGTTTTGTGAGGCAATAGAAGTGCCTAAGGGGGAAACAGAGGTGAATGGTCGTATGGTAGTTACGTAACTTTACTGGAGGTATGGGAATTCGTTCTTGAGCTTGTCGATGAAAATTGAAACACCGTTTTTACTTTTTCTTGGAAAATCATTAATCAACTCATAAATTGGTTTACGAAGGAAGTCATCAATAATGGTGTTCTGTAGTTTGTGAAATGGGAATTGTGAAAATTCGTTTTTACTTTTTTGTTTATATTACTTGTACCACACTTCGGGGAGTGCATTAAGCCGGCGGTGCCGGTTGTCGTCACGTTTCCATGACAATGCCGGTTAGTTGTTCCCGACCGGCACTGCATCAATGTGAATGTAGTAAAGCCCGCATTCTGGAGTGAGGCGAAAAAAGGTTTGCAGAACAATGTTTGGGAGTATAGGGTAATACTTAAGATGAAATTCAATATAATTCTTAAGTATATAATTTTTTTGTGTCAGTTCTTAATCATCCCAATTCCAATGACACACCCCGTTACAATTATTTTTGGATATTGGGGTGCTTGGATATCCATATACTGATCCAATATAAGTCGGGGGTCGCTAACGACTGTTGCCATTAACGCAATAGTAACGTCCGGCGCGGACGGCTTAATGTGTTGTCACAGGCGCAGAAAGAGTAGATTGACATGAAATACGTTAAAAACATATTAGGCAATATGGTCGTGGTCAAAAACGAATCCGCACTTTTTGGTTTGAAGGCAGTTCTCTCAACAACTGGACCGTTACCGCTTTGAGATAATGGACATATAAAGTCGGATTTCGTCTCTTATGGAAATGTGTGTCTCTTTTGAAAATTTAGAAAAGGTAGAAATTTGTTAATGTATAACGTGCATCGGCAAGTTTCGAACCCGACAAATATTTACATGTATAAAAGTACTCGTATATCCTCATATTTACATGGGTGTAGCAAAAGGTCAAAACTCACGTGTTCGAATGACTCCGTCCTGCTCGGAGCAATTGATAAATAATACATAAGCTTTTTAGGACAAAAATAAAACACACATTCAAGGACCTAGACTCCGGCAGAAAGCTCGTGTGCGACCTAAAGTTACCGAGTTTCAGATATTTAACCGTCTCGTTTAGTGGACGGCTCTAGTCTAGTCAACTTTAAATGATTCTGGGAAAATTATATTCACCTTTCTTCCATGTTAAATAATTTCAGATTTTCTTTATTAACATTAAATATATAGATGGAATCAAACTCTAATTTTGGTTTTATATAATGCGCTGAATATGATCAACAAATAACGGAGTGTCCCTTGGAATACTTTGCTTTTATTTGAGTTAAATAGTACTTTCACAGCGGCTTTCACGTTCACGAATATACGAACAATTATAATAATTTTACGATGCTTAAACGGATTCGTCACTCGGAGTAAAATTAACGCTTTGAAAACACGTAATTTCTGTCTCTATTTCAATCTCATATTAAATGCTCTCATAAAAAGACAACCAAAGGTATTTCAGCGAAGCTTCACGATGGTGCCGGGGGCGGGCGGGTCCCCCGGGCCCCCCCGCCCGCCCGCCGGGCCGCGCTCTGTGGCAAAAGTTCACACGACCGTAATACGCTTTCAAAGTTAACGTTTTCTATTTACTGAGATAGTTTGTTTTTTTTCCAAATTGGAAGATCATTTAACAGTTTGTACTTTTTTCAAATGATAACGTCATTTGTTTTTTCTTCATTAATTTCATTATCAAAGGATATTTTTTCAAACATTGACACATTTAATTCTCTGTTGTTGCTGTAGGTAGTGCGATGGCGAATGTTCTACCGGCCGTGGCCAGCTCCTCTGTGCTACGTTAGCAACGGAGGTAAGTGTATAATATTGCCTGAATTTAAGGTTGTGAACTAGGACAACCTAAGAACCGGTTATAACAGACTTAAGGGGCAGGAGCAAGAGTAGCGATATTCTCTCGTACATTTTCGATTACAGGTCGAAAAATAATGTGAATAATAATTTTGAGAAAGTTCATTTAGAAATTCATAATTTTTTAAAAGTTTAAAGTCTATTTACGAGTCAGCTTTTTAAATCTAAATGTTTTTGAGTTAAAAAAAACTGCAATTAATACCGCATGACTCGTTCAAAGCAGTTGCTTCGTTCAAAAAAAATCTTTGACAAAATATTTGAGAAAGATTGATTAATTTATTTTTTATACCTCCAATAATTTTCAAAAATAATGCTGTTAATTTCGTAATCGAAAACATTATTGTTTAAAACAATGCGGGATATTTTTGGCTAGGGGCTGGTCTGCGAAGTCAACCCCTGGCCAGATTTCTTTTCATTTCGTTTGGCGGGGCGTGGACTTTGAGCTCGCCGCGCTCAATGCGGTCGGCGGCTGCTAATGACCACTATTTCAATGCGAAGCCAATGTTTAAAACTGACGTCTTAAGCAAGTGGCTTAATTTGACTTATGTCAAAAACTTATTGGTCATTTCGCTCTTGGTCAGAATCTGAAATTTTCCGTTTGAAAAACAAGAGTCTTACTAAGCTTTGATCCACATATTTTTTTGAAACATAAAGCAGGAAAAAAACAGTCAATAACCGTCGTTTGCTCAAGGCAACACTGATACCCTCTGTTTCTATGATATCGGAGTTGTTAGAAAGCAACGGGTGGCATGCAAAGAAATTAAATTAAATTTGGGGTATACATTTGTGCAACAGTCGCAACATCAATCCACGAAACGGCGTCACAACACAAACACTATTGAGCGCCACGAAGCGTGGCCCGTCGCTAGCAGTGCACTAGCGCCAATATTAGTAAGTAGGTGAACTAAATAGTATTGTACTCGAGGATATCAGAGAAACATTTCGAATGTTTTAGATGCTGCCTCTGTATACGACTTCTACGGCTGTAAATGGTATTTGTTAGCACCTTTTTTCGTAGCCCGTCTATTTACCGTTTCCAAGACCTAGTCAAATTCAGACGTTACGTCGCTGCACCCAGGACAAGACACGAAACTGAGAGAGACTTCGATGGGCGACTTCGACGTCCAGTGGATTCGACGATCCCTGAAAACTTCAGCGGGACATTTCGCGCCGCGCGACTCGAACGGCCGGATAAAAAATACGAAAGGGTGGATGTGGTAAATGTATGCGGACAACTTTACATAATGACGCTCGTTTGTGGGGCGCCGCTCGGGACGCCCTCGGCCGGCGCCGGCGCTCGCTGGACGTGTCTGCATCGATATATGCAGGAAGGCGCAGCTTTGTAGGGGATCGTCTTTTGATATTAAATATCGAAAGCTCGTTATGAAAAAAATAATATTTGCGGAATTTCGGAAAATTACTTCCGTATGTGATTAAACGACAAATACCTTCATCGTCAACTTTTATTAATCCTTGATTTTTAATTCGTACATGGTGTCTCGTTAAGTGAAACGAATGGTTAAGTATTTACAATTAATTGTATGGTGTAATGTTTGAGAGCACCCATACGATTTCTCAATCGTTTGGCACGAAACGACAATTGAAATATCTTGTTAACAAAACATTAAGTACTTTTCTCGGTCTTACTGTTCAATTTGAAAATTTTAAATTTTTCAACTTGAATTATAATGTTGAGTTATATAAAAAAATGCATTTACTACTACTTAGTGATTAGATGATTAGGAAATATGGAAAAGGACAAAACTGGCCATTCTTTTATTACCAGTGAAAATAATTAAACATTAATGACGTTTGCATTTCTAAGTTGTCGATAAACAAGTGTACATGCTCCCTAATAATATCTGAAATACATAATATTTTTGGACGCCATCGCCATTAAACATCGTTGTTTAAATAGACGTATGTATCGTAGTAGCGACGACCCCCCGCCGGCCGCCGCGCCCGCGGCTATGTAGGTCGCGAAATCAGAGCGAGCGCGGTGAACTATAGCAGATGCATTTGGCGTTTTGATTGTCTTTAGGAAAAAGCTATAAAAAAATTCAGCTACGGCTAAAACTTGCCGCACGAGTTTCAACTGAAAGCTAAAATACGAATGCTTTTTCTATCTACCACATAGTAGCCGTGCTGGCAGCGAAAATAAGAACGGGCGTGAAGTTAGATCCGTGATTGCACATGTCGCGTGCGGCGGAGTGGGCCAAAAGCAAAAACGCAATTATTTAGAGTAATCCGTAGTATCGACAGATAACGCGTGATAGATCCTGAGGTTTACGAATTACGTGTTTACGTAATTACGATCGGATTATATTAGACAAACTAGAAAAATTAGACAGGGTAGGAAAACCGTATACTAAAAAATATAAAATTATTGTCAATAAAAATATTGAAATAAAATTGAAATATCCACTCACTTTGCATTTCACTTGGGAGGATATCTAAAGCCTGTTTGTTTAATTTGAAATAAATTGTTTTCGTTCATTGAGATTTGAATTTCGTGTATATTCTGAAGCTGTTTTATTTGCGCTATGAGTGGTCCATCAAATGGCTGGTCGAATTGCAGCCGTGTATTATTCCCACTGAAAAAAAATAACCATTCCAACCATAGGTTTTAAAACGTAATGAGTTTGCATTGTTGATTTTGAGTGAATCAATATTTGTCTTAACCAACTCGTATATTAGTCCGATTGATCAGATTGGTTAAATTATACGCGTTATTTGTCCATACAACGAATTACACGGGTATTGCAACAAAATATATTTAACCAAAGCAAATTCGAACTTGGTAAAATTTTTTTTTTCAGTGCTGTGGACAGCTCTGACTCCCCTGGACCGCAAAACGATCTGCATCGACATAAGCCCAGTCAAGGACTTACTAGCTGGCCAGGGCTATCAAATCCCTTACAGACCTAAACGGATATAATTCTGAAACACACAGGACGATTAAGAACAGTACTCGCACAAAATAAAATGTAGGATTTTCATCTGTTAAAAGTATTGACGATTTTGTCTGTTTTCTATAGCGATTCTAGCCAGATATCGTTTCCGGGAATTTCGGAGTCTTCATTGTTTTCCTTGTGCCAGTTTTTGTTTTGAACATTTAAATTTAAGGAAATATGAAATTTTATAGCGGAAATTAAAAAATGTTTTCTTATACAACGACCTATATCACGGTCCATACTCCAACTGCAAATGTATTTTGATAATTACAATATTTTTCACGTTACAAAACTAAAAATTAATGATGTTCAGACTTTACCTTGCTTGTGCTTTAAGGTTTTGTTTCTTGCTAAATGTTGTGATTCTAGCTCAAGGGGACGACCCTTTAGGTTTTGATTTATTTGCATTTCGAAATATGCAGAAATAATGGCCGTATTTTTTATTGCATTTATTTAGGCTTAACTTTCTTATCGTTCCAAGTACTATGACAATTAATCTTCTCGAATTCCTGAGAAAAAGGGTCTTGACAGGCAGATAATGGGACAGATGAACAATGGTCCTATAAGAGTTCCTTTTAAGGTTTAATTTTCTTATTTATTTTTTATTATAAAGTGTTGTTAGGCTGCATTGTTTTAAATTGATTTGATCACGGAGCAAGGTAGCGGTTAAGCGAATGATCAATATTTTTCATAAAATCAAACGTACCAAACGATGTGGCGTATCCGGCTCCGCGTGTCGCGACGCTGTGAAGAAAAATAAAGTTTGACGGAAAAGAAATGTCATGACACCGACGTTTACGCGAACTATGTTTTTGTGTTTAATTACTTTTTCTTTATCAAGACAAGATTACAATTGTTTTAGTTAAACAATATGTTGTGTACGTGTTTATCAATTTATGTAGTATGTACAGTGCCACACCGAGGTTGACTACTATTACTACGAAACACAAACTATTTCGTATTAACGTTCACCATTCTTACCTAAAACTGGTGACCCCGATCAGGACTGCTAAAATATACCAATAACAAAATATTAATATTTTATTAAAATGCCAAAAACACAAAAACATAGTTCACGTCGGTGTCATGACATTTCTTTTCCGTCAAACTTTATTCTTCTTCACAGCGTCGCGACACACGGAGTCCGGATACGCCACATATGGTCTGTGCTTAATTGTATAGAGCATTGATTTCTTTTAGACATGAAAATACTGACAGACACAACTTATTCAATTCTTAATGCATTGAAAAAAGTTCTGTTTGTCATGTGATTAATTATCGTTTGAAATCATTGTACTTAAAAAAAAGCTACAAAAGTTAAGTTTTCCAAAGATTAGCATTTTTCCAAGATGAAAATTTGCATGTAACGGCTGTCGTAAATCATTAGCATTCTTTCCACGCTCCTGGCTCGAAAGCCTGAAATTCCGGTAACGACTAAAAATGTTTCATCGCCGCCCGCGGCGCAGCTGTGCCCTCGAGCGCCTCATTCAATAAGATGGCGGTTTCTCAACTTCAACTATTGTTCAGTTTATAGCTTCAATAAGGTAGTTTGAAGATAGTCAAGTGGGTTGCGGTTTACGCGCTGTGTGGTCGCGTAACTAATACTCATGGAAAAGTTAAGGGGCTCGACCCGCGTGTGCCCTTTTGAACTACAAAATCGTCGGAATTAGGAGTTAAGTTCTCTGAGCCTTTAAGGTTTGTACTGGCTTTCACAAAATGACACCTTCTTGAATCGAATAACCACGATGAAAACACTATCACGTTTTAGTAGGGTTTAACCTAGTTATCTAGATTGTAGTGGAGCGCTTTTTAATAGCGTTAGATGTCTAGCTCGGAGTGTAATGGGCCGCAGTGCCGTAGACGGCGCGAGCGCTAATGGGATTGCTCCGACGAGATTATATTGTGGCCTTTACTACCTAAGCCGTAGCGGGGCCGAGCGCGCGTACCTGCACGGACGGCCGGCAGGTACAAGTTTCAATGATTTCTCCTGAAGGTTGCATTCAGTAATATCGGAGGCTTTTCATCTATATTGAGGTTTGAGAGTTTGTAGATGTTTCTCAAAGATTTAAATCTTAAGAATAAATGTTACTAGCTTTCCCTTGCGAATACGCCCTCGTGGATGTCTGTCTGATATGTGTTTCCTAACTTTCACATTTCTCAGTCACAATCCCGATTTTCATCCTGTATTAATTTAAAAGTCCGATTCCAATATCTGTCCCAATTTTGACTTCACCGAATAACAATGGTTTTGTATGAGAAATATATCAGCTCTTGGTGATTTGATGCAACTCCCTCTGTTTTGAAATTCTCCCTTATTGCTTTATTTACTTGACAGTCTCGCAGCATAATTCACTTTGAGGAGAATGTTTAGCTTCTGCGAACTATCATAAAATATAGAATGATCACACATAGACGAACTTAGCAACATCAGAGTGGGGAAGTTTAGTGTGAAGCGACCAGTTATATTAGAAAGCCGTGAGATATCTTACAGTTTGGATCGACACGATGAATTGTTTATACATTCCTAACGTTGAAGCGAGTAGGTGCTTTATTGACTAGTCGGTTAGTGAAAAAATTCAGATTCTTCAATATAAAAGTTATCTAGACGTCGACCGAATCAAAGACGTATCGGCAAACTCCGAAATCAGGACAAATAATAAGTGGTACAAACTGGGAGTATTGTATTTGGTATCGGATCTCACGTTATGCTGCAAACAAATACAAACGTTAATCGTTGCTTCATCGATGGTGCAATGGGAAGGTTGAGAGAGCTAAAGCAACCTACTCTGAGTCGTGAGCGCTCGGAGCAGGAACTACCGAGTGGAGTTTTCGTTCACTTCAACTACCTCAGTGTCGAAACCTACGCAAGGCGACTGGCTGACCGGTCATTTCATCCTGTCCTAATACAAAATCTTGTCAGATTCAATTTGACGGACTGAGAGAATCTAATAAGACTTTACGTAAAATGCTATCAATAATTCTTTAACTGTATATAAATTGCAGTGATGTAATTCAGTTAGAGCCTATCCGGCTCTCAATAGTAGCATTCAGTGTTTGGAAGGTGTATTCCTAAGTGCTTTAGTTCGCAATAAAGTTTTATAAAATCTACACGATTCACGATCTCTTAAGAGTTAAATAGATTAAGAGACTTGACTTTATGTAAATCATCCATGTGTGACATTATTTATAAATAATAATAAATATATGAAAATTATATACAAACTACATAAAATTTGAAGAAAACTGATAATTTGATTTTTGTTTAAACGTTAAAAAACATATACTGTCATGGGATCAAACATATAAAAATAGAATAAATAAAATAAAAGTTTAAAAACTACAACACGACTGCTAAAAATGCGTAAATCGTTTGGTTATAAAAAAATGATCCATTAAGTGTCTTAATTTCGTTGTATGATTTCAAATTGAAAATCAGGCAATAGATGCAAATATAGGTTTTCCCATAGCGTAGTCCACACGTATAACTTTTGGGAATAGCTTTTCCAACATTGGCCGTAGACGGGCGCCGCTATACCCCGCTTACGTGTGAAATGAAATGATATTTAAGGTAGACAGCACAGTCGACCTCCGCCGCTGAGGCCGTCGGCGCTCGTCGGTGATCGGAAATCGGTCAATAGACTGATTTTCATCTTGGATTCGTACAACGAACTTAAGAGACTTCGGGCATCATTTTTTTGTAGCCAGACTATTTATGCGTTGTCAGTAGTCGGGTTTTGGTGTTTCAAACTATTTTTTTTAATAAACTGTCGCATTGCGTCCAAAATTTGACCTTGTTTATTTAAATCTTTGGGTTACTCGGATAAAAACGTTTGAAAGGCGACAATTTTGGTAGGAAATTAGACCGCTATGATTTCAAATTGCGAAGTGGCCGTGGACGCTACGAATTACGCAAATTACGAGCCGTGAACGGTGTACTCCGGCGTACAGTTATATTAAGCAAACAATATTTTCGAGAAATCGGGCCACGCGTATAAATAATTCAACAACGAGAGGCACAAAAGCGTTCGGACGAATAATGCATTTATTACAAGTCACAAATCACAAAATAACAATGGCGGCATGGCGGGCGAATTTTAATTTGAATCACAAACACAATTTATATAAATGCTTCCATTGGCAAACGCGTATTCGACGGCTGCGAGCGGGACGTCGTGCGCCAAAGACGCGCGCTTGTAGAAGCCCTCTGCCGTCAACGAGACTAATGTCGCCAAATCTTTTAGTTTGTAAAATGTTATTACATTATTACATTTACTTATAACTAAGTAATTACGTAAACAAATGTTTTCAGTTGAAGTTAGTGTACTTATCGTCGAAACGGTTTGAAACTCATTTACTTTGTAGTTTAATACAACGCAAATTTCAGTTTTTGAAATTGTACTTCTTTAGGCGCCTTA
>BGZK01003479.1:0-24544 GCA_005406025.1 Eumeta japonica
GAGAAATTTGAAAGGGTTGCAGTCAACAGTTTTAAATAAATAGTTTTTACATACATTCTCTTGGAAAATGGGTCATCGTATTAGATATTTTACGTGTAATGTGCTCCGTTTTCAAAACAAATTATATAAATGGAGATTTTGTGCACGAGACTGTGATAGTATTGTATTACAGTGGTCCTAACTTGGTCTCTTTTAAGAAACCTGTAGTAAACAGAAGAGCACCTTTTGTAAGGAACAACGTTTGGCGCTTGGTTGTATTTTGAAATACAATCAACGTACTTTTGTTTGTTTTTTAAATTTCTCTTGTTACGGGAGTTCCGGCGGCATTCCATTGTTTTTCAGTTCTTTCCGCCTTCTTTATAACAAATTCCGGCGTCAAACATTGACTTTGTTAAGTTGACGCTTTAACGATAATTATGATAAACGACGCTTCCCCTTCATTAAAATCATAATAAATATAAATTTCGTCCTGTTTTAAGTAAGTTCTATTTAAATAAAAGAAAGGGAAGTTTTAATTTTTTTGGAAGTAGCTATGTGGTATTGTATCTACACTTATACTCTATTATATATAAATCTGTAATGTCTGTTTGTACTTGTAAAATTTCGTGACAGATATTCGTTTTGTGACTAAAGTTAATTCTTTCATTTTTAAAATTTATGTGTGTCTGTCTGTATGTCCGTTTATAACTCAAGAACGGCTTGATCGATTATCATGAAAATTGGTATATTGCACCAGAATTAGAGAATTTGTGCAAGAGCATGTGATTGCACAAATGATAAGCTACTCTTTCTTTGTCTTTCTGTTTGTTTGTTTATGTGTTCTCTTATAACTTAAAAGTGGACCCTCTTTTAAATTTTTATTTGAGATGCTACCCGAGCTTGTAGAAGAGTCTCTTTTAAGCGAACGTACCTATTGTATTATAAACTTGCATTTCATCAATACCGAGCTCAATATAAACCTAGAATCAGTATTTATTCGTTTATTTACGAACTGCTGATTATCAAAAGTCTGAGCAAGAACAGGTGCCGTATTGTCAAAGTAATTACTAACTTCATTTATGGATTGTTCTATTTATTTGTATCTGTTAACATTCTAATAGCTTCCCATATTTTTTATTATTTCCTTTCGCCCCCTGAATTTGTTTTTCTCCTCATATGTCTGTTTAACTTTTTTAAAAATACAATTGCAAAAGTTAAGATATCGATTTTATGTTAGTTTGATGGTTAGATTTCCTGGACAGTATCTATATTTCTTATGAAGTTTGTCATACCATACCTATCGTACCAATACATTTAAATAGTCTCGCGGTTATCCAGGATTTTATAATTTCTGATACGGTATTTCCTTCTATTACAAGTTCTTATAGAGCTTATCATGTAACTCATACCGCAATTTGCTTTGACTGTATTAAGGATTGGTTTAAGATTAATGTTTGAAACACCTAGTTTCAGTTTTTTGTAATTTATTTTGGTATGAACGATCATGGTGTAATCACGTTTCTTATTAAATCGTAAGTAAAAGAGCATGGGTCTATGGTACATTATCAATATGTCGAGTACTACCATTTTAGAGAGTATAGTCCATTTTAATAGAATATTATCCAAAACGTAGCAATATTAACTCTAGTCACATAGGTGAGGCGGTAATAGATTATAAAAAGCTGTTACATTTAGTTGAGATATTGGTCGGAATTGTTATCATATTTTTCGAAGTTTGTTGGTATATTTAATTCGCCTATAATTATTACGGTTTTGTGGGCGGATGAACTACGCAAAAGATCATATAATGACTTCAAAAATGAGTCGATGTTGCAGTACGAAGGTGAACTATACATTAAGATATTAGCAAAATTCATGTCAAATTTTATAAGGAGACAGTTTATATCTTCAATAACACATTTATACGGAAACTTTGAAGTTTTTAGGCTGTTTCTTGCATAAATTATCACCCTTTCGTTTTGTTTGTTATTTATACTAGTAAAAAGTGGAGTATATATGGCCAAAAAGGTTGAGAATTATTAAAGGTATCCAATACTCAATCAATATAGTCACATCGCCGTCGATTTTGATTATTGATAATAACAAATAAAACTCTAAAAAAATACAAGTTCAGACTGCGGGTATTTTGTATAACATTATGTTGTGATAACGTTATGGCATGGTGTCTTCAGGAGTCGTAAATTAAGACAGAATTGGGGATTACAGGTAATAGAATCATAAGTTAAAGGTATACATATCTTTAATTTATGATTACATATATGATAAACTAATTAAAAAAAATTAGGATACCTCCTCCACACGCAAATTAAGAATGAATTTTTTTTTCGTCTATCCCATGTTGTAGTATCGTTGGATAGCTCATTTAAAAACATTGCCGGCCTGTGAAAAACGATGTTCGATTTAGGGTCCGTTTGCAAAATATTAAACTTTTCAGTGCTAATTTTTGCTTAATCAAGGGGTAACGAGAGTCAAGTGTCCCTCCTTACCAGGTAAATGGTTATTCTTGGATATATGAAAAAAATCCCGACAGTAAGATATATGACGAATTAAAAGGAAAACCATAACAGCTAAGTAAGCTTTACAAGTTAACTAGTTATTATTCGCGTAAAATTTAATCGTTATATATACAAAATATTATTGAAAGGGTAAAAAACAAAATTTTGTACAAATTTCATTTAAAATTGCTCAGATGACATTGTTGGTTGTAAGTTTCTAAACTACATAAAATTAAGTAAATGTAAAATCATAATTAACTGTTTAATCGTGAACCCAATTAGTAGTTTAGAATACGTATTAAGAAAAAAAGCCTCCTTCTAAGTCTATACTCTGTGACGGCCAACTATGGAGCTTTATAATGCACTCTGAAAAATGAAGGGTAATTAAAAGAGATTTTCTCTTAGTTGACGTTAAATTAATTAAAATGACTGTGAAATTTTGTCTATAAACGAAAGCTGATTCGTTATAACAATAAATTCATTTGTAATCGAATTAACAATGCAGGTACCACATTGACAATAACAAGGATATACATTGTTTTTATCATTATTTACTTTCTTGCATAATGTGATCAGTTTTATTTAGTTAATTTGTACATAGGTTAAATCAATTCAGAAAAAAATAATTTAAATAATTACATAAGTTAATAGTTTCAATTCCAGTCATTGTTAAATTAATAAATCTATCGTATTTGATTTACCTAATACCTGTTAATTACATCAACTAATATACCCATATTTTGTTGAAACAACAAAAATAAAATGATCACCTTTAGTACTTAACATTATTGGATTAATTATAAATTAAATGTTACATTCTACTGAGAGTAATTGTTTAAAACGATTTTGTATTAGTCGACATAAATAATCAAATTATTAATTGAAATAAGTAACTACCCTTCTCACTTCACAACAAGGGCGGCGCGGGGGCAGGGGAAACCAAGAGAACAAATCTAACGCAGATCGTTAATCGATAGTTACCTGAATAGTCGTGTGTCACTCGAGTTAAAATCGTTTTGTTTTTTGACGTGACAACGTCTTAAATTAGGTTGCGGCTGGGAGTCACTTTGAAAAAGTGTAACGCTCGGTAACGTAACGATGAGTCACCGAACGAGAGAGAGGCCCGCCGAATGCCTTGCGTCTCTCTCCCACTCAACTATGATCGGTCTGCCGCGCGCGCAGCACTAGAGAATTAGTGCATAGCTTGCAAATGTATTGCAAGTTATTGTATGTATATTTGTATATAAATACGTATGTATGTGTAAAGGTAAAAATAAAATTTTGTTAATATGAAATTCAGTGCGAGATTCTTTGTATAAATTAATGTTTTAAATATAATTCTTTGTATAAATAAATGTTTTAAATTGTTACTATTATTTCATCCTTCTTCCTACTATACGAATGAATATTCACATTAAAATGATTTTACCATTCAAAGTCGTTGTCACGTAAAACTTTCGCCCGTATACCGACTTTACAGGCAACCAAATTTTTTTAATGACTTCTTTGTGTTTTCATTTAGTATTTGCATTACTTGCGAAAATCCAGACGTATTTGAATTAGTTGTGGTATTGTTGGTCGGTGTTGATTTTGAAGATCAAGTGTGTAGATACCAGAAGTGTAAGGAACCAAAGAACGAACCAAATACAGCACAAAAGTTTCTATAATTCATTAATATGTTCGATAATTTGTAATATTAATATTTTAATAATAGCCAACAAATATGTAACGTCGCTTTGTACTATTTAAAAATTAGTAAACAAGTACTTTCTTGCAATTTATTTTTCTTTTTATTTTATCTAAAAGTCACATATGCCAATTAAACAAACAATGAGATTTATTTTTAAGATTCAATTATTGGCAAGAAATTAGATTTTTTAAATATGATATGTTGTATGAATTCTTTATAAGTTGTGATAATTTGAACATAAGTATGTTCCACTTCATATTTCTTCTCTTAGCATTAATATTAATTTTAAATTTCTACAATCGATGATATAGATAAATTACAGCACAGCATAGGGCCGAGGTAACCACGGTGGAGGCTGGTTTTGGATGGAGCAACGCGTCACACTTGCACTAATTATTAAAGTGAATAAAATATTTAAGACCCGCATAAATAAACCGTACTCAACTTTGAAACCGCGCTTGAGTTAGCACTCGAGGTGCTGTCGAAAGAAATATGTCTTACTTAAATTCACTCTTAAATGTGATACTTATCGACTGTGGGCGTTATAAGTGTTTAAGGGTGAACTTTAGGCCAACCCCTCATATGAGAACTCGTGGGCATTATCAGAGTTAATTGTCATTTATTAATACGGGCCTTAGTCAGTGAAACAAAATGTTTCCTAGGGTTTCTTCTAGCAACTCCTTTTGAAATGATTTTTAACAAAAGTCACTATTCAAATGAATTTTGTGTTCCATATTTTCATTTTAATGGTTTTTAAGCGCTACAAACGTTATAGAAGTATGTAAAACGCAAATTCTATTTTATAAGTGACTTTTCGTTAAATGCCAGTTCAAAACGAGATGGCGGAGAAGGCCTTTCGTGGATTTAAACAAGAGTAATTTGGTTGTCATTGTAATGTTACCAATTAGTATTAAACAAGTTTCACGGTCGATTCAAGTCAATGAATTTGATCATAATAAACATTATATGGTGCAAATGCAATAAATTCTAAGTTGAATTTATTAAGCGGAATCAATTAGTATAATATTTTCTGTATGGGTACTGATCAATAATTTTCCTGACGATATCAACCAGACATCAATTGAATTTGTTAATATGAATTAGATGGTATAACCATTTTTCATCTAAATACGATCTTAATTGCTTTGGTTAACAAATAATAATAAAAGCAATACAGTTAGCTAGTCCATTTAATAATGATAATCAATCAAAATCATCTTATTTGAAGTTTCTTACATTTTGTTAGTCTCGTATGAAATCAAGATACCTGATTCAGAGAATCACAATTTTGTTAAGAGCTACCAAAATTTTTTTAGAGTGTGCGTGTGGCCCGACGAGCACTTGGCCGGTTTTTACATTAACGAAGTGAAGCCGTGAATAGTAGTACATTCACATTATCTCTCATCGCGAACGTATATGACACTTCTTTTGTGTGATTCTTAGTCATCAGTCATGGGTCAGCTTGGAACACGAGGTCGAAATCCCTCAATCTGAAATTAAAAACCAGTCAAGAGCACGTCAGATCATGGTCAGCGTGACGTTCTGAAGCAGTTACTACAAAAGAATGCAATGCAGATGAAAAAACTGCATTACACTTTTTTACATGTTTCCCGCACATAATAAGTATATAAGCACTTTAGTCCTTATACCTAAAAAAAAAGTAATTAAGTCGACAATTACTCTTAAACTATAGTAGACTAAAAATCACCAGCAAAAGAGCGTATCTTCATGGTACTTACGTCTTTTTTTTTGAGAGGCGCTATTTTTCGGCAATAGCTTAAAATAGTATTTAATAATATTTAATCACCTTCAAAGTAATTTCATTGAAACTATTTATTAAACGCTACTTCTCTATTTTTTTATATTTCTGGATTTACGGTATAAAAATTAAGGGGGGACACAATTTATGTTACTTTCGGGGCGATTATTTCCGATAATATTTACCTAATCAATGAAATTGCTCAGATACCTCATAATGTTTTGTAAGTTATGGCCCACTGGAAGTGTTTGGCAACCATATGTGTTTGTTTATAACAATATCGTATACCTTTGATTCCTGCTACTTTAAAAGGGCCTCATTTTCAGCTTAGCGAGTATCTATTCGTTTCTAAGTTTATATTACACTATCGATTCTAAAAAAAATCATGTAAGTCTTTGGTGACTGACATCTCTCTCTATAATTGTAATAGTTATTTAAAGCATCGAAATATTTAGTTTTTTAAATAATAAATGGAGTTATTAAATTCTAACTGTCTTTTAAAATTTTAGAATATAAAATAATTGATGGACATTAAAAAGTAGACAATTACAAATTCATTTTTATCTGACAAAGAAATTTAAAAAAAAAATCTAGTCTATTAATAAATAAATGTTATCTTGAAATACTTTTGTCATCTAAACGGCCTAAAAAGACCAAAGTGACATTAATAATTAACTATTTTTCTGTTTAGCTTTCTTGCGTGATCGCAAAATTCAAAGAAACACTAAATATTTTATCAGATTTATGTTTCGATTATTTTTCTGTTTGAATTGCTCTATTTTCGACATAAAGAAATACTTTTATATTGCTCTCGTTCATTGTGTTTGTTTATCGAATTTCCAGGAACGTTTCGTTTGTTATCAATATGAGAAAAACTGCTTTCATCCTCAAGAAATCAGTTTACAACTTGAGCGTATTTCTGTGAAATCGAGAGTGGAGATAATACATATCACTTCGCATTTTCCGAGAACCGATTCGGGACTGAGTTTTCGCAGTCCGTGCGCGCTGGTCCCATTGGCTTGTCGGGTACACTCGTGCTTGTGACGAATATTGACTCTAATCTAAACGGATATGGTACTAGATCCTGGTTGTGTCATTTTTATCACAAACTGAAAATTGCTGTTATAGCGTTTTAATGAACTTAAATCAGTAATTGCTGCAAGCTACCTAAATTCGGAAAGCGCTGTCTTTAAATGAAATAAGCATTCCGAGCTCGCAAATCAAATGAAGTCCACCGTTTGATTTGCGACCTACTTCGGAGCGAGGAAAGGACACTCAGCAAATAAACGCGCCGTCGAGCAAACACTTCATCGCCTGTGATACCGTTGGATTGTGCGAGTAATAATCTATTGACTTCCTCATAAAAACCTATACATACTATTTTTTCAATATTTAGTGAATGTTTGAATATAAAACAATGTAATTTAGACTTCAATCGCTCGGGCATATCGTTCTGAATTTTTTACGTACTTGTCGAATTCTCATATAATAATACATATCAGACTTTAGGATTTATCGTGTCATAAAAACATCATGTCGTATATCGGGATCATACAGCTTAACTGTTTGCCTGATATTGAGTTTAAATATATATAAGCTTATATCAAAGCTTCCCCTTTGTAGTGGAAACTATAACCATGACTTCTATGTAAGAAGACTTTATTGCATATCACATCAGGAGTATTGAATTGAGAAATTGTAAATTTTTATGGTAGGGATCTCAATTTTTCTCAGCAAATACAAAACAAGTGAAAGTGAGCTTTGATGATCCAATTCTTCATGTTATTGCCTTTAAATTATCAGTTGTTGTCACACGATTAATTTACCTTTATAAAATAATAAAATATAAAGATTATGTATTTTCAAATAGAGACTTAGATTTTACGTGCAAATGGGACCGAAATAACCTTTCAAATTTTCTATGTGGATTAATTCTATACAAAAAATTTAAATGCCAGTTGAATTTTTTAAAATCAATCATAGTCTTTATTAAAAAAAAAAATTATAAGCAAACGTGATAATGTTTTAATATGCAGTACCGCGGTGCACGCGGGTTGAGGGGTGCTACGCTCCGCGTCAAGTTAATAGTTTACCACTGCTACGCCTTCACCTGTATCATTAGTCTCTGCAAGGGAGAAACGGCACGGATAATACCATACACCTAATGAACTCCAACCATTTATACGAACAAATGATATAGAGAACGGTTGTATTAAAAGTGTAACTCCATTAAATTGCTGTGTATTGTCCTATTATAATCCTGTATATTGTAACTCCATTAAATTGCTAATATTGCTGTTGTATGCCATTTAAGTCAGCTACAAAAAATTGCAATAAGTGAATAGTTAGTTAGCGCTTGACGGTTTTTTAAAGATAACGTGTTATTTAAATAATTATGTTAGAATTTGTTGGTTTAAAAATAAACAAGGGAAAGGCCAAAGTATATCTAATGCTCATAACGAAAATGTTCTTTTGACAGTTGAAAACTCTACCAGCAAACTTTTTGACTACATCTATTCGAGACAAATTGTTCTATTAAGTGGATCATGAGAAATGAAACAAAGAATTCAAATCGAGTGGGAGGCATTTGAGAAACACTGCAGTGTCCAACGTTTGTACTAAAGACAACATGCCTAGCGATGAAAATGATTGAGCAGTATACATTGTTATTTCTGAAAATATATACCAAACATAGTACTTTAGTCCTGTTGATTTTGTTAATATAATTGAAAGTCCACACAACGTCGTGAATATTTATGACCGAGCATAACTTCCCTAAATATATAAGTATCTGAACAGTGCGCGTTGTCAGTAATGATCTGATTCTGCCAGACGAACAAGGGACCATCCTATTGGTCTCGTGAAATTGCATAGTCATTGAACATGCAACAGAGTGAGCTTGCAACTGCTAAAAGAATTACAATAACTGACCTAACACACGAATCGTCATCTTAAAACGACGTGCATGTTCTCAGGCAACTTCGCTTGTGAAATCGGACAAAAAAAACGTTCTTAAATTGGAAAAAGATACCATAACTTACAGCATCGCACTCCTGGCATATTTATTTATCAGTAGGTCATAGATGAAAACAGGTGTGGGATCATTCGGCATGAAACTCTAGTAGAAAGAATTATGTACAGCTGTGTATGTTTAGAATGTTTAGCAATCGCTAAAACGAACTCGCTTTGAAAAAAACCCAATATTTATGACAACATTGATTTGTATGGTTGATAACTATAATTTCACTTAAAAAAGTTTAAATAGTCAAGAATAAAACCACATTGCAAGTTTAAGAGTTAACTTTTTTCCATCGTCTGAACATCATAAAATAATATGCTTTATTTTCAATTTGAGCAGTCATGTTATTATTACATTAACAAATAAAAAACGACTTCCAAGCTTTTTTTTTTGTTGAAGTCACTGCATTATTTTCCTTTTGGACAATCGATTTGTTATCATATTCACAAATGAAAAACATTGTTTTTTTGTTCAAACAGTTATAATGAATTATTTTCAGTGTTTTCATAAGTGTGTTCCAAAACCTAAAAACATGAGAAAACGAAAAGCAGGGTTCTCTTAGAAAGCTGACCGAGGCCTCCATGAATATTGAAATACGGTCGCGTTCCGAATAAAAATACCTACAAATGTACGCGGCCCTTTCTTTTATCTTTATGGCCCGTTCTTCCGCTGCGGCCGTACTTCGCTGTAAATATTAATCATAATAATTGCGATTGTTGTTTTTTTTTCGTCCACTGAAATGAGGTTCATGCGTGATCATCAACAATCATTTTGCGACTTGGTAGTATGAGAATTTATAACAACGATTAACACTATAAAACAGCAGTGCCCAGTTCCGATTACTGTTAGTTCGAGATTTGGAGAGGATGATAAAATATTCATAAAATAATTTATTATTTGCAACTCCCTATTGATGATTTAATTACTTTTCTGTTTAGTTTTTGTACTTACAACAAACGACTAAATTGAGGCTAGAATTATGAGCGTAAATATTATAAAAAAATGTTCTTAGGATTAAAACCTAGCAAAGAATCAGTCTGGGGTTTTCATGTGTAGTTCCGCACTTAGGAATGTTACTAGATAAAATTTGAGATTTCACTAAGTTATAATCAAACGAGTGTTATATATAATTCGATTTGAAAAAAATATCGGTGAAATGCATGTTGAAAAACTACGTATGTATCATATTAAAACTTGTACGGTTCCCATGTGGACCAGTGATTTCGTTGCTATTAATGAAAATTTAATATTGTGGATATTTGAAAGATCACGTTAACATATTTAGCTCAAAATTAACTTTATTTCTTAATTTTATAAAAGTCCATTATCTTGATTTTATTATCAGATTTAAAAACGCATGATTAAAGCGTTTGGGAGGGGGGGACACAAAATTTACAATTTTAGAAGATAACAAGTGGCAAAATACACAAAACAAAGGGAAACTCGTTTAAAATGCCTTCAATGCAGTTTTGTAAATGTATCTATTAAATGACACCCCACATAAAGTAGTACAGAAGTATTTTCTCTTTGTGTTGCAATTAAAATTTGTTAATAATTACACTTAATTTTTTATAACGACTCTTCAAAACGGTTCGTAGGTAACTGTAGTTCACCTTAGACGTTTACCTGCACAATTTTATCACGATTGATGATTAATTGTGACGTTGTAAGGCTGTGATATATCAACGAACAGACTCGACGAAGAGTTGTACCTTTTTTTCTTTCGAACATGGAACTGGTCATCACAAATAGACCAAGAAATGCAACAAGTACAGATATCAGGAAGAGACAATGGGATGATTCTCAAGTTCAATAAAACCATTACAAGACATACATATTTTTTCATTCGATTCCAGTTTCATATAAAACAGCCCAGTTTTAGGGTGTAACAACTACTGTATTAATGATATTTGTCAATTTAAAAATGGATTCACATCGAAACAAACGAAAAAGGCAAAAAAAAAATTAAAATAAATTTGAAAGCAAACGTTTTAGGATTAGGAAAACAATTGAAACGCCACGAACAAAAGAACTAAGGTGACGAATTCACTGCGGGCGAACGACTTTGGAATAATATGTACGAAGCGAACACGAAAAACGTTTCATTGTTGCAGCGGGCGCTACACGCCGGCGGCAGAGCTGAGTACGGCTTAGAGTCGGCGCTGGCGGTGCGGCAGAATTATTCTCAATTGTGTGGATAGAGTTTGAGTATAGCCATCTGAATCTTGTTAGTTTTTTAGCATGATAGATTTCTAAAATAAAAATGTAAAAGATGCCTTAATTTTATTGATCGGATGAATCAATATACGTTTATTTTAAAATCTATAATATTTTATGGAGTTGCAACATAGGTATTTTTTGCGCTTGTACACACAAAAAAACTGACCAAGGGCAAGTCCATGGATCATGCTCATCATAGGATACGGAAGCCTTTATCACAAAGAAATGCACTAGGGATGCAAAAAGTACGTTGTTACACATTTTCCATGTTTCCCTCACTGAATAGTTATTAGCACTTTAGTCGCCTATAACTATAAAAACAAGTAGGAATGTCAACTATTACTATTAAACTAGTGAAAACTAAAGTGTATTAGCAAAACAGCGTATTTTCAAGGCACTTATGTCCTTTTGTTGAGAAGCGCAGTTTTTCGGCAATAATTCAATAACAGTATATCCGACCATGTTCAAAGTAAATGTAGTTGAAAATATTTATTAAGCGTTACCTTCGCTATTTTTTTCATATTTTTGAACATGTGGTTAAGAAAATAAAGGGGAGACACAATTTCAGTAACTTTCGGAGCGATTATTTTCGAAATCATTCACTTGCTCAGGAAAACTGTTTAAAACCTTAAAGTGTTTTTAAAAGAACTGTCGAAATGTTTTTCATTCGTTGATGTTTGCTGAAAAACTTATTTTTTCAGCTTTTGTTACATGTATGGTGTGCCCCTCTATAAATATTTATTTTTGTTATTTAACCACCAAGCCAAGTAGCTGCTTATACAACACACCTGCACTGTAAATTTCTAGTAGCTTTTGATTAAAATGTCTATGACATACGGACGGACATGACGAAACTATAAGGGCTCGTTTTTGCTATTTTGGCTGGGAACTTTAATAAGGTTTCATTTTATTCTTTGTAAAATACCACAATATTTATGTATGACCATCTAATTAAAATTTATTACGAATTAAAATTAAAACGACAGCGTTTTGGTAAATTTCTATTTTAGATCTGAACCCCGATCCCGACGCTGATCTAATTTTAAATCTCGATCCTGATTTGACGTCCGTTTCTAACTTTTAGCTCATTTCTAAGCGATGGTATTGACAATCACTTTGCAATCCGATAAATAAAATAGACACAGTTATGTTACACTAATAAAATTATTTTTCTATAATATATTTTTAATTGTCTATACACACGTGTCTGAAACATACTATACAAGTATGTAGAAGTATATAATAGTGAAAAGATAGGACAATATATGAACGGAATGTAACGTTTTATAAGAAATTCTCGATAAGGAATTAAACCTCAATGCAACTTCCCATTAAATAGAATATCGGGATTTAAAACTACTGAATTTCAGACATTATTGTCTCATCTAGTACACTTCATGCGCTGTAGTCAGACTTCCCATTTTAGGGTGCAATAAAATTGCATAAATTGCATATTCCGCGCGGCTGAGCTTTTGTGCTTTCAAAAACGGTAAAATTTTCCTCGCTACTAACCGCTCGCTAAACGTTGCATACGTATAAAGTGTCAGATTGCTGCAGTAAAAAAACAGGTAGGTACGAAATTTCAAGTTGTATTTTTAAACCTGATTCCGATCATAACAAATGCACTTTTTTCATGTTTTAATTACGTTATTAATGTCAGTAAAACGTCGGCTCCAATTGAGATTAAATAAATAATAAAAAAATATAATTTGTGTTTTAAAGTCTGTTTGATCTTATGCGATCGTTTATCATGCTTGTTTGTTCTTTAAGTTCAACACGTTTGAATGTGCGTCAAACAGACGTTCCATCGTTTTAATGAGTATCGTTAAAAATGTGTGAGTCCACTAGTGACCCTTTTAAAGTCAAAAAGGGTTACTAGTGGTCAAATTTCTTCTAAAAACTGCCATAGAAAATATTTCAAAATCTATAATATTCACGGAAAACCGAATAGCGAGCAACAGTTGACAGTCTAATTATGTTTTATTTCTGGTTTCAGGGTTTGACCTTAAACCGTCCTCGCTAGTCTCAACGTGGAAGGATTGCTCACGAGTGTTGTTACTAATGCAGTGACAACATCCAGAACCTACAGTTTGATGTGTTTTCATTTGAAAATTCATTGGTCAATTCACACGTAATTAAATTTAAATCGGTATTTTGCTCGGAGGCCATGCGCCGACTACTCGGCTACTACCACTCGAGGTTAGAATTTCATTAGTCTCGCTTGCCGGAAAATATCCAACGCAGATGGTTAAGTTCACATCACAGTCTTTCGATAAGCTCCCATTAGTCCGACCTACTCTCGTGACAAGGACTATCCAGCAAGGAAAAGTACGTCGGGCTATCAGCATTAAGAAATGTGGTCAGAACAGCCGGCCGGGGCCTCTGTAATTGTTAGGGATTAAGGAGTACCCGATTTAGAGAGCGTCGTCATAATTATGATACTGCACTTTCTTAGAGATTATCGCTGACAGCTGTTCTAGCTATCCCTTCAGAAGACGTTCCAGCCAAACGAGTGCTGAGCACATCTCCAGCTTAAATCTGGACGAAAAAAAAACACCTCAAACTCGTTTTGGAACATGACTTTAGTCATTAAGTGTATCGTGTAATTACCTGATTTATGTTTTAGATGATTAAATAGTGGTTTAGACTATTAAAATACACGCAGAATGTCTTACCTCCCGTTCTGAACTGACTCGGGAGTCGAACTCATCCGGGCGATTTATAAGCAAGCACCTTACACCACTTAGCCATATCTTTCTTTCAAGTCCTGTTAAGGACTTAAAACCAAATCGATACAGTTATTAGGAATATATATGGAATCAGGAGAAATTAGTTTATATTCTTTAATGCTTTTTAAAAACGTAATGTATTGTAGATTTTGTTTTAAAATATTTTTTGTGTTGACACTTATTTTTTAGGGTTCCTCTCACCAGATGAAAAACTAAACGAAAGAAAGTGTAATCAAGTTGATATAGACTAAGAAATTTATTCATAGAAAAACTTAAATAAAGCTAATTCCAAAGTAAATTGATTAGTAAAACAAAACTTTTGTCAAGCGCAACATGTCATATTAGAAAAACGGATTTATTATGGAAAATATATTTTCCTTTTATATATATTCCTTTTATCATTTTAAAACTTAAAGTTCAAAAGACATTTTAAAAAAACATAAGAAAATTAAGTATTTTTCTATTACAGCTGAAATTCTGAAACAAAATCTGAAAAGCGGTTCATCTATCAGGCCATCCTTCAAACTTCCCGTTATGATATCTATAAATGTGGTTTTGAGATACTTGAGTTCAAAAACATAGTTGTCCAAAAGCTTTTGGAGTTCAAAAATTTGAAAGACGTTAAACCCTGCCATTCCTGAATTTTTTTGCTACTTTCGTGCTAAAAGTAATTAAAACATAAATAACAGTAAATTTTAGTGTATTTTCGGGAGTTTCGGGCGCAAAAAATTTAGAAATAATATCTTTATTAAAAAAGCAATTTTTTTAATATCTCAACTATAATATCTTTCGAAACCATTATTGGATTATGATCTGCTAAGTAGAAAAAGATGACTGCACATCAAACACCATTTTCTCAAAATAAATCCTTTTTTCGAATACTTCGTTAATAATGATATCTTAAACGAACCAATCGATTTTGGTTCATTTTACACCGATAAATTTTCGAAGGAGAACAATCGGTTAGATTTTAGAATTTATCAGTATAGTAATGTAAACAATATTGTAAAAAAAAAACACTTTTAAAAAAATGCGTGTCCAACGATATCTTTTGAAGAAATAAATCACTTTTTATGTAATTTGCAGTAATCGATAGAACTGTTAGAGGAAAGAACTGATTAGATTTTGGTAACGATCGGTGGAATAGTCTAAAAGTTATTTTAAAAAAACGGAATCTGTTGAACATTTTAGTAAGTCTAAGTTTAGTCTAACTTTTGAATGACACAGATTCACGCGCGCACACGCACACACACACGCCCACGCACGTGTCGAAAATCGGTCTGAAAATAATATTTACCTAATTAATTTTTCTTTTTCAATTTTCGGAAAGGTAAATTAAAAACAAAAACACAAGAAATATTTATTCTTTAACTAGTGATAACTTTGTTTTGTCACATAGCAATTTTGCTTACAAATAATGTGCAACACTGAAATGACGATTATAGAAAATTACAAGTAATAGCATAAAATGTACTTCAATATAAGGAGCGTAATTTGAAACATTAAAGGCTTTAATTAAAAACGGGCAACTTCGTCAAAAGCCGGACAAAATCTGCGCCTTCAAAGGGGATTGGACATAAACTTAATTACAGGAGTAAACAGTTCCTTAATTCGATCTTCGTAAGCTTTCTAATAATCTGCTTGCTCTTGTTTAAGTCAACCCCATCGGAGAGATAGCGAGCTGAGATTTATATAAATTGCTCTATGTCCCAACTATCTTCAGTAACAAAATATTTGTGTCAATTACAAATGATAAATCACTGTGATTTTTATATGAGAATAAAACTATGAACACTTAGGTATACACGCGTTAGGAGTTATTGTTCTGTGGCATTAGAATATGCCACATAAAAATTATAGATTAAAACACTGAATATACAATTCTCTCTTTTTATGCTGTCCCGGTATTACGTGACCGGAGGTAAGTCTACTTTTTTTAGAAAACACTAAAAACGAATTAGCTAGTAAAGCATATATCAGGCATACCAATGCTATTATTTTTTAAGTTGAACTTATTTGCAAATATTGAAGGTGCTATTTTATTATGTTGCCTTAGTATTTGATAGAACGTCAATCAGACTTTGAGACTTGAATACAAATTTGGTTTAAGTCTTTGCATGCTACAGGCACACCAACTCACTCTCGGCGCTCCTTACAAATATAACTTCAATAATTTCCTTTCTTGTTATGCCGCCCGAGTATTTGGATAAATAGCAACAAACTCTATCGAGTGAATTTAGCTCTGTATTCCAAGAGAAATTACGGCGCCGTCCGGTTTTTTGTGCGTGAACAGGAAATACCATATAGAGATTTTCCGCTTCAACGATAGAGAAATCGCGATACTCAATTTCTAAATTTTTTCTCTAATTTTGCTCTACGGCATCAAAAATATACTTATCATATTCGAAATGTTTTCGTTATTGGTAAATCTCTTCGAGTTTTATATAAAGCGTGTGAGTGAATAACTGATTAAGATAATGATAGATACTCAGAGTTTAATGAATGTAGGAGCGAAAATAATATGCGGGTGAATAGGAGAGTTTTTGTAAGTTTAAATTGATTGCTTAACCTTATACTAATGCGCAAATTTAAAATACAATACTATTTTGACGTTTCTAATATCTAGAAAAAATTTTTAGGTCGCGCTCAACTTAAAAAACGCTGAGATTTTTTTGCGTACTATCACCCTATTTGTCTCCGGAAACATAATCAAGATACTGGAGAATATATTTCAACTTAGGTAACTTTTATAGTATAAATAATAATTTAAAAAGATTTTGGTCTTTGATTTTGCTTGCTATTATTAATAAATATAATAATAGCAAGTGATGTAAGTAAATTAATTAACGTGTTATTGCGTATATTATTGCAGTAAATAAAATATGTTTGTAACTTGAGGAGAAATTTAATGATAGGTATATTTTCAAAAGTAGTTGAATAAGGCTAATTTATATCAAGTAAACCGAGCGAGTCTGTAGCTGCAGCTAAAGGGCGCTGTCCGCGCACCGCGCGACCGCTGCAATCCCCACAATTGATCGCCGCGGTTGATGCGTTAACATACGCGTACATTTATGATCTTATCAAATAACTAATGCAAGTAAGAGACCTTCAATAATTAACTGTACATTTTGTGTCTTCTGAACTTTATTGACAATTAATTAAAATATGGAGAATTTTAAACATGTATAAAATTTTAATGTCTCATAATGGTAAAATGCATAACAATGTCTCTTTGTTTGTGGATGATCTTCTCTTTCAGAATAGCGTATCAAACAGTAGGCCCACACACCGATTCAATATCTATGGGAACTTAAAAAAACCTTAGCTTTAAAATTCTCGTGATCTTTTATCACGATGTCTTTCTTGATCTTCGAAACAAGTCAACCTATATATTTACGTAAACATTATATGTATATGTATATATATATATATATATATATATATATATATATATATATATATATATATTAAAAACCTGATTGATTCTGCCTAAAAGGGTTTGTTTTCGTTTTTCCTATGTTAGAGCTGATCTCGCAGAGCGGCCAGTACATCACTGTTTATTCTCTTTTGGGCTCTAAAATAATCGCTTAGGTGACAATACATTGAAACCTTTCAAGTTTAAGATCCATTTTTTTCATTTGAATGCCACTGAATTTGAATAAATGGGGGTTGCACGTCATAAAATTAGAAGAACACTAAAAATAATTTATCACACCCAATACTTGCCAGTACCCAGAGTGACAAATAATATTAAAGACAATGTCTTGCGATAAGGAAGTTTACGGCAGATACTAAAATTATGAGAAGAATTATCTAGAACAAAGTGACCTAAAAATGTTAAGAATTTTTTACTAAAAGTATTTCAGGTTAAGAAGTCAGTAAAAAGATATAAAATCCGTTATAAAAGCCGTTTTATTCTTCACTTCAATCATCTTTTACTACATCCCTATTAGAATTTTATAGAATTAACAAATTAATATGTGGTTTTGTTACACTATACGCAACAAACGATTTTTAAAATGTTAATGAGCGATTAATATATACTTCACATTCAACACTATCGAAATCAGCTCAATAGATGCAGCCCAACGCCGTGAACGAAGAGCGGCCTAAATCGAATTCAGTGTACATCCGAAAGAAAGCAGTGTAACTCTGGCCCGGAACGACTAGTGCATAGTTGAATTTGTTGCAGGCTTCTTTTTATGCGTTTCAAGTACTACGTGTTTCGACAAGACCATATGAGTATTCCACTGCGACAGAAAACGACTTGATAGATCTTAATATTAATTGTATTATTCCATAGTTTTGTATTCTTAAAAGTAACCTGGATGTTATTTCAATCGTTTTAAAATTAACAGTCGGCATGAAGATAACCAGCATTTATCATTATTATCATTAGAAAACACCCAATTACATGGAGTCGATATTATAAGGACGATTTTTAAAACTATTCACCTATTATATATCTATATAATACTTTATCTGAAGGATCTATTACGTTGCGAGTTCTGCAACAAAGCTGATTGCATCATTGATCAATCGTATAGTACAATTACAGTACATTTTAGATGAAACTGAATCATACTTCATGAAGACCGTTTTAATACGAGATTGAAAATAGTATGTAACGTAAAAGTTTTATGGTTTTATTTGTCAATAATTATCCAATTACAAAAGTCTCGCAAAGTCTAATTACAATAACGCTAAAGATTTTTGACTCGGAAAGGATAAAATCATTATCAACGAAGATTATAATTACCTATAATAGGAAAGACGAGTATGGCCAAGGAAACGGTCAATTTCGATCTGAATTTTGAAAGAAGACATGTGAAGATTTTGGAACAAAATTTAAATCGAAAAGGTGAAATTATAGAAGACTTTCTTTGTTCGAATCTGTGGGGAAGAAACGGACTGCTGTCCTAAAAACCAAAACCATTCCTATCGTTTTGAGATGAGCTTATTCTATTCAATTTTTTTGTTTTCCTGATATAGCATATCCTCCTTCTATATACCTCTCATCAATGGAACACCCGTGTATGGCTATTATTTTTTATGATTATTCATAATAAATAATGAAATGAAAAATAAATTATAAGACTGTATATGTTTAATGTATCTAGGAAATAGCCAATTATACCACTCTTATGAATATAACAGGAGCATAACACCGAAAATAATATGCATGTTTTTTATATATTTGATATTCTCTTGAACAACGTCCACCGGAGCAATTAAAAGTAGGGGGTTCGGGAAAAAGAACGCCAGATTCGGTCGCAGGGTCATCAGTCTGGGTACTTTGCGCTTAGTTTCTGGTCATCAGGCCTACGATTATTTGTTAGCGAAAAGATCAAGTAAAGCAATCAATTCTTTCTGTTCTTTGAGCTTTCTTAATAAATCCGAATTAAATTCGTTAATTAATTTCAAGATATTCGTTTAAACTTTAATGGTAAATTAATCAATCCTTTGTCAAAAGTATTAATAACGATGACTTACGTAACCTGGATTTTTAAAGACACATGTTATAAAAGAGAATATAATCGATAAGAGTGTTAGATAAGTAGGAAACTCCGTTACTTATTTATTATTCATTTCATGTAGTTTTTTTTGATATTTTTATTTTTAATATTAACTCAATTAAAGTTTGTTAACTGTTAATGCACTTTTTTATGTATTTTTGCTATTGCGTTAAAACAAAAAGAAAAGCCCTCACTGGCAGTAGCCTATCTTTTATCCGCATTCTTTTATCACGATAGATTACTCCGAGCTTAGGGAAGAAGTAAAATAGTTGAATCAGACTTACAAATGCTTCATATAAAGCAGGCGTGAGACCTTTGATTTATGCCGTACAGGTAACGTATACTTGTGCAGAATTGCAGTGGAGAAGATGAACATTATAGACGAGCGCACTGGATGGCAAGATAGAGAGCAGAAACGAGGCGATAAACAAAAGCGATGGCGGTCGTAGTGAATTACATGTATTGTGTGGAACTCCTGTAAGTTCCCAGGTGTAGGTAGTAAGTTGCGAGGTTTATGAGTAAGTCTAATTGCTCTTGTTCCTGCATTTGATTTGGGTGATTAAAACATTCAAATTAAAATATTTAAATAGAAAATGTGAAGTATAAACGGTAGTAATCCACAGATGGAAGAAAAAGGCAATATGATAGCGATTTAAAAGATGAGAGGTGGGTTGTGACATTTTTAGCTTATCCTATATCCGGAAGCCATACTAATAGGTCTTGTATGACTGTTATAGAACTAGTTTTGTAAGAAACATTAGATAAACCAAGTCCTGGAGGTCAAAAACAATACATTCTTATTGCACAGAGATTATACTTTATTCATTTTTAAATAATAATAATAAAAAACTCCCGGTCTATTTCCCAGAAGGTAGACAGAGACTATAGATTTCCAAATGTTACGATCTTTGCACGTCTATCTTGTTCAACTGACATCCATCAATCTTTTCATGTAAGCTCGTTGCTTTCGTGTGATTAAAATTTGGCCTTTTTTTAATGTGCCACCAATATGGTCTGCTTAGGATTTTCTAGGGCGACACTTGCCGACCTTTCCATCACACATACACATTTGTTCTATAGATTTACATTGCGATTCTACTTTCATCCATCCTTTCCAGATGGCAAAATTACCACAACATACCTTTTTCTACTCCAGTTACGACAACTTTTTTTCAAACCACACCGTTATCTGACATAACTGATCCTACATCTATCTTTCCGAAATACTCCACACATATTATGCAGAGATCGCATTTCCACCGCATTAATTCTACTTTCATTTTTCTTCTCCCATTACCAACTTTCACTACAATACATAAGCATAGGGATCGGGATCTCATTACGGATTGCCAAATGTGCTAGTCGTGAGACACTTTTTCTATTTATCTAATAGCAAGCAAAGTTCCATTCGCATTTTTTTCTCACATTCATTCTTCTTTCAATATCTCCATCATATTGATTATCATTTGTAAACCGACTACCCAAGCGTACTGACTTTCATTTGTTCGACACTCTCACCGTATATATATCGGGTGTCAATTTAAGTCCCAGGACGACTTTATATTTTCTCAGGTAAAAAATTTTTGAAAACATTCAGTCATTTCTATAGTAACATTCAACGAGAAATCCAATAGTGACCTTCAATTTGACCTTTAAGATTATTTCAAGGTCTACTTTTTTAAATGTAAATCTCCATTTTTGAAGCCGACAATCGATAGAGTGTTTGACAGCCTTACGGATGTCACACCAGTCAGTGTATGCTCCATTTATTCTGATACAAGCATCGGAGCCCCCGTATAGGGATTGCAGTGCCTACATTAATCCGATACTCACACTATGCACGGATAGGGTTCTCCTTAAATAATTTTTTTTCACTCTATAATAAGCTATTGCAGATCTACGAAAATACGCGATAGAAAATTTTGATTGAATAAAAAAAATTATTGTCTAACCGAAAAATTTGTTTTTACGGTTGCCCATATGTAAAGTTCATCATTTTAAACTATTTATAGAGATTAAATTAGTATAATGACTCGGCAATTAATTAATGTTAAGTTTATACGTGACTGCCTGATTGGTGCAATCGGTAGTGACTCTACTCGCTGTGCTGGGGGCGTGGGTTCGATTCCCGCACAAGACAAACATTTATTTATTTGATTAAAAAAATTAATGTTTGTCTTGAATCTGCACGTTTCTATGTATTATGTGTATATATTTACAAATAAAAAAGTATTTATATATCATATAAACTATCTGGTACCCATAGTACAAGCCTCATTGCTTAATTTGGGAGCAAATGGTAATGTATCTGTGATCAACGATATTATATTATTATAAGTACGTGTATAAATGATTCAGGATAACTTTTGCGTTATTTTTAATAGTTATTTTTTGTATAGTGTATAAAATTACACGAAACCTTTTTTTCAAATATGAAAGTTCACATTGGTCCTCTGGCAGAGAGGAGCAGCGCTGTCTTATCTGCGGTGTCACTTGTGTTACCAGGTCTGTAACGTCCCATTAAAATAACGCTTCTAGATTAGCGGCTTTTGCTGCCGAATATGCCGCAAAATAAAAACACCTCAAATCTAGATTAGCAGCTTTTGCTGCCGACTCTGCCGCATAATAAAAACACCTCAAATGCTGTATTCTGGAAATCACAGATCTTTTTTATCCTAGTTGCCTTTCAAACTGCTTTCTGCTTCAAGGCAGTGAGGCAAAAGTTCTTCGTAAGGGATTTGGGCTGGAGACTAAAGGACGAAGGGGTCGAACCTCGTTCTGTCTTTTACTTTTTAAAAATGCTGTCTATGGCTATCCAACTCTACAATGACGCTAGTATAACGGGGACTGTTGAACCAAAATAAACCCGGAATATATTTCGAATATGTATTTAAATGATTTAGCATACATTTCACTTTTCAAATAATACTGATGTCTATTAGTTAATTGTTAAATGACTATTATTTTATTGTTTATATATTATATAACCATTTTCAGTTTATTGTCTGTTGTTCTGTTTTAAGATGTTGATATTTGAGACAATAAATCAGCGTTTGTGTAGTTGGATTTTTACAAAGTCGAGGCCTAAAATACATTTGACTGTAGAATCGACGGCAATATCAGTGTATTTAGTACACTATATTTCTGTCCTTTCCGATTACGATAGAAGTAAATTGATTTGTTTGTAAATTAAAGTATGGAAAAAATATCTGTATTTATTTTTCAATATAAATAATATTTTAAACTGTCTTCAATTATGCAATATAACAGCTGTACTACCCACATAATAATATTTGCAAAAATATTTTTTGATTTGTTTAAATCTTACCTGCACGGAGAAAAAGAATATTAGTTCTTAAGTCAAAAATTTCAAATCAAGTCGGCAGTGAGTGTCGTTTTTATACGATATCATAAAGAACTTTGATTTCCTAACTCCAATTTGCCATTAAAAATTAAGTTTATTAGATATTTCTATTCAAAAACACTAACATAATACACTGTGTTTTGAAATCGTTCAGAAAACTAGACTGTAATTAGATATGTAAAATGTTGTTTTGATCAAATTTTCTTTGCTATTTCTTAATACTAGGTTTAGCCTCTATCAAATACTTGATAAACCTGCTTCCACCGTAAAAATGAATGTTACTGAAATACTGGTAAAACAAATTGAACTCTAGCGTCCTTGTGTATAACGCAAATTAAAAAAAAACGTAGATATGGTTTCCGTTTTCTTGTGAATTTGGGGTTGTATTGTTCTACTTTCAATCTACCAATCATTTAAAACTGTTGCTTAGTCATACCTATTGGGCTATATGTAATAATGCCGAGTTATTATCATTTCGTGAGCAGACAGGCAGACTAGCATTTTTATTCATTACGGTCTCGTGTTGACACTTAGAAAATTAAATTTAAATTTCGTTTAATGCACAATATGCAATCACGTTATTCTATTATACGTAACTAATAACGGTCTCTCCTGAAAATTAGCAGCGCTGCCCTAAATTTTTGTGCAGGGTGATTGGGTAGTCGAGCAGAGCATTTTTGTAGCTTCTGAGTTTTAATTTACTTTTGCTTTTATTACGAAGGTTATAAACCAGAAAAACATTAATAATCATCTTAGCGGTATTATTTAATCGAAGTTAAAGTAAGCAACTGCTAAAGTAGCTAACTTCGTAACTATTAGGCTATAAATAAATAATAACAATTTTAATTACAGGCCTTCGGTGTGGCGTGAATCTATAGCGATGAGAAATGGAACGTATGTTGTTATGTCGTGGGTATGTAGATAACCATAAATTTTTAATGTTTAGAAGTAATTCATAAAAAAATTTTTGCATACAACATGAAACTCGCACTTTTATTTTTCTATATATGTAAGAATATTTAAGAAAAAAATAATAATAAAAGGAGCAAATTTATAAGAATTTTATGTGAACACGATTGAAATTAGTCATAATTACATCATAATGATTGTCGTTACCGACTATCATATCTATTCAGTAAAAATAGATATCTGTTTATATCCACCGCTCGAGATGATACAAAATTGAAAATCATCAAAAACTTTTGACATCATTTATATTTCTGTATTTTTTCCGACAAAAGTATCTGAAATCATCGATATCCCGATACGGTGAATTTTTGGCGTCCCTCGAGCCGGGAGTACAGTTTTTCAATGCCACTGAATGTGCATTTTATTCACAGTGATTCGAAGGGCCCCGAGGAACAGGTGCAAGGGACGGCGCTCGGTGATCAGGCCCAAGGACGCGCCGGGGCGGCTCCTTTATTCATGAGCCCCAGACCACGACGGGCTCAGACATCGATTTCCTGTTACCTTCCACTCGTATAGCGAATGGTGTATTCGTACGATTTTCTTTACGTCATCATGATTATGCCGACTGCGTGATATTGCTCTTGAAAGGAGGTTTCATCCGGGCGGTACTTTGACAGAGGGGTCGGATGAATATAATTTTCATTTGATTATTAATTAAGTTTCAAAAATATTGAAATATTTTTGACTTTTCTTGCATGCTTGCAAAAATAGTTCGCACATATTTTTGACAATTATTATCAACTGAAAAAGTTTATTCGAAAATACTAAATCGTTAATCGTCAG